>CAWZYM010000259.1:0-105000 GCA_963966185.1 Rhabditoides inermis
TTAATTGAACACATTGTTTGATTAGTTTTCTACACGTTTTTTGCGCGCATCAAAAAAGTCAACTTCTTCCGAACAGATCCTTCGGAATTCCTTCTCCGGTATTTTATCGCGCTTCGTAAGTGTTTCGAAAGCAGTTGCGAAGGCAGTTTCGGAGTTCACTACTCTCTATGAGTAAATTAGGCTAGCTAGAGAGAATATAAGTAACGAGTTTATTAGGCCAGCTACATACTCCACCAAAATCAACCTAGCGCGCATAAACATACTGCCGGGGAACCAGGACGTGAAAACAACAGCAATCCGCCGTATCGTATCGCGAGCTCTGTGTTTGGAGGGAGTATGTACCATTGGCAATACACAATTTCCGCACGATCATGGCCAGTTCCCGATGCTGAAGAGCGCGCCGATGCGACTGCGGAGGAAAGTGTTTCGGATGGCAGTTCTACCCGCGCTCACCTACGCTGCCGAGATTAGGAGTCTTTGAAGAGAAGATCTACAGAAGCTGCGGACTGTTCAAAGAAGAATGGAAAGAAAGATGCTCGGACTGACATTACTGGACAAGGTTCCGTGCAAGGAGATACGACGACAGACGTGCTGTGCGACGCAAGGACAAAGAAGTGGAGGTTTGCCCGCCGCCTAATGACTTGCAACGATGACCGCTGGACGAGACGTGTGATCGATTGGAAGCCGCCAAATATGGGCAAACCCAGTCGCCCTCACCTACAATGGAGTTATGAATTCAAGAAGACGATCCCATCCAATAGAAGGACCCTCGAGGAAGAATAGAAGAACGTGGCCGCGGACACCGACGCGACAAGATGGACTACTTATGCTTCCCGGCGCTACTCTGTGAATAATTGATGTTTGAGTTATGATCACATAATGCGATACCGGATAAATGTTGAATTGAATTGAATTGTCTGACAATCGTGCTATTATAGCTTACGTTACGGTGGCGACTAATGGGAAGAGGTGAAACATATTCAGAGTTTGTTCGAGGAAGAGAAAGCATAATTAGTTATGCTAAATGTTTCATAGTACTAATTGTGCAGTGATCGCGACTACGAGCAACTCGCCGACGCCGCCGGAAAAGGAGGAGAAGGGAGGAGGAGGAGGAGGGGAAGGAGAAGGAGAGGGAGAGGGGAAGGAGACCCAGCAGCACCAGCGACTCTACGTCGACCGGCTGCCGTGTCCCAGCTGCAAGGCGTGCTTCGAATCGAACTACCATCTGCGCAGACATATGAGGGTGGGTGGAGGCGTCGGCACTTCGTGAAAGTTCACTGTAGATTCACATACATGTATTGCTGCCATGTATTCTCCTTTCTATTTTTTTCTCTTTTTATCTCTCTCTCTCTCCTTTCTCTTCTTAATCCATCTTTTCTCCCCTTTCTCAAAGAACTTTTCTCACTTTTCTCTCCTTTTTCTCTTTGCTTTGTAGTTGCTATGCTATTGTTGCTGAAGTGTGTTGTTTAAAGACGGCGCACCGCCGCCTGCTGTGCGCGCACTGCTCCCGGTGGTTCGAGGGCCACGCCGCGTTGAACAGACACCGCATGCAGTCGAGGGAGGAGGTGAGTGTGGGCAGCGTGGATAAAGGAACACAACCCTTTTTGTAGCTTTGTGCCAACGTTTCAATGCGTTGCGTTCATTGCCAAATTCGATGTGATCCGTGCATTTGAATCATATATAGGGCATCCCCCCGTTCATCGTACGGCAGTCATTTCGTCGAATGTTTACCAGACATCATTTGAGGCATCAATAGCTCGTTATCAGCCCGCGCGAGATCATTCGACCGCACAATTCGCGCGCTTGGCGGTCTCTTTTTAGGGAATTGAGGGTGATTTGCCTAATGAAGCAGAGTTCTCCATCTTTTAAAGTTAATTACTCCTTTCGGAATTAAGCAAGCTTCACAAGATTCTGATATGTGATGGGTATCAATAGTGCTCATCGATCTCTAGTGTTCGATTTTCCATCTTCGCCTCCGTTTTCTAATTAGAGTCCAAAAACTTTGATTTCGACTCGATTTCCAATGAGAAAGCCCCGAAATTTAAGTACTCTCTTCAAACTTATCGCACAGCGCCCAGTTTTCTGGAGGAAATACCCAGATAGAATGCTCAGAGATCTCTAGTTCTCGATTTTTCGATTGCCGTCATTTTCACCATTTTTGAGCACAAGAACACTCAATCGGGGCAAATTTGCATAAAATTCTCGTCTGTCTGAAGAGCCAGCGATATTGCCGTACGATGAAAGGAGGGAATTGTCTATAGTATTTTTTAAAGTGATTGTTATTCGATTTTTTTTATCACGTGGCAGTCGTGGTTTCTACACGTAATTTAGAGTCTTTGTAAACAATGTCCTTGTAAACAACACGTCTATGCAAACATTTTATTTTTGCGTTTCCTTACTAAAATTAACTGAAAAAGAGAGGTTTTGTTTTGTTTTGTTCTTATTTGAGTTCAGTGAACAAGGATGAAAGTGCTTTATTAATCCTTTTCATTATCCTTTCACACTCGGCGTTCATTTTATTAGTGACACGGTTAGTCGACATGTGGTGAACAATATTCAACCATCTGTATAATGTCAGTCCCACTTTCCTCTCTCGCGGTCAGACACGCAAATTTCTAGAATAGAAAAAAAGAGAGGAAGCTTCGCACGATGAATATTCCAGTCCGATTCTGCGTGAGGCGTGACACATGCATAATTTAACCACGGCGGCTGGTAGATGTAGCAGTACAATCTTGATGCGTGCGCCAAAAGCGTCTGGTCGAGAGCACACGTTCGTACTCCTCACACTGCTTGCAGATGCACGAGTGTGCGTGCGGGGCGTCGTTCGCGAGGCGGCCCGACCTGCGCGCCCACGCCGCCACGTGCAGAGGTGCGTGGCAGACATCGCTGTATGTCTTCATGTCAAACTGTATACGTTGACGCTTACGCCAGACGAGAAACACGTTTATAGTGAGCAGGCGCGTCTTGGTCGCATCCTTTTGAACCCCCTATCGAGCGTCAACGTATATTTTGGCCTATAGAGGTGTAGTTTGTATAGACGAAACTCCAGTTTGTGACGGATGCGATGGAAATGACTGGGGATTCGGGAGGTACTTCTGATATGTATCAAAGTCTTTCAATGAGTCTGGCAGCAACTTTAGCAGCGCGTGGTCGCGGCGGCGGCGGCGGCGCGGCTCGTATCCCGGCTGCCGGCCCGATCGAGTGCGTGCCGTGCGGACAGCGATTCGCACAGAGGACACAGGTGGGCAGAGGACATGTGTGAGAAGTAGTCAGTCAGCCATCCGGAACTGGTCACTTACGCCCATTTACCATGAACAGTGGAGTCCCAATTCCACACTGTAGGAGTGTGTGTGCTACATTCATGCTATCATTGTATATCGGAATCGGTGTGATAAACGGGGTGATAAACTGCTACCAAATATTCATCATGCTATCAGTTTCGGAATCAGGCTGATGAACGAAGGCTTTCAGCTGGACCGGCACTGGCTGCGCGCGCACTTCGGTTTCCGCCGCTGCGCGCGTTGCGACTGGACCGCCGAGAGCCCGATGCGCATGCGGGAACACGCGCAGGTACAGTGGGTGGGCAAATCCAGTTGCTGCTATGAGAGAACGCAAGAGTGGGAGAGTGCGAGGCGGTTAGAAATCGATAGACATCGAGAGCCCGCGATTTAATTCAAGTTCAAAGTTTCGCGCGCGCGCACTTTTCAAATGCGGGATGGACGCGCTGAGTGGTGGGAACTAAATATTCGCTGGACTGTAGGCAATGGCGAGGTTCTCACCGTCATTCGATTGTGTCATGAGACGGAAGATCGTAACATGGTGGTGGTAGCGTGTCGTGTTTGCAGGACGCGCACTCGCTCTCGCTGTGCGGCTACTGTGAGTTCGAGTGCGGCAGCAAGGAGGCGCTCAAGGTACGCGAGTAGAGTTCAGTCTCTTCGTAACGCCTATCGCGACCGACATGTTTGTTTTGGCGGCGTTGGTTCTGTTTCGAGACTGACGACACACGTTGAGAGCGACGGTGCCGGACTGCCGCCACTTTCAGGCGCACGTGGCGCAGCACCACTGGAAGCGGCACACGAAGCGCGAGTGGACGGCGGAGGACCAGGGTGTGCGCGGCAGGAGGGGCAAGGGCGGCAAGGCGAGGTGGGTGGAGAGTGATTCGGGCAGTTTCGCATCATCTTGATATGATTGTATTGTTCCAGGAAGGCGAGTCTCACCGACCACGTGGCGACCCCCGCGCGAGTGGCTCCGAACGAGCTGATGCTGCGGCTGTGCGATCACGCGGCCGAGACCACGCCCACTCTGTCTCCGCCCACTGGCACCCGGTGAAGAGTAGATCGTGTTGTTGTGGTTGTTATGGTTGTTGGCGATAAAGTGTTGGTGTGCGGGTCGGTGTTTGAGTTTGGTAGGATAGCGGGTTGCGTGCGCCCTGGAATATCTTCATCTGCATGTCCGGGATCTGAGTGGATTGCCTTGTGGCAGATGTCGACGCAGCTGTCGCTCAAGGTGAAGATCCTCTCCACCAAGGAAGAACGCGACTTTGAGGTGAGCCGAGTGCTCTCTGACTCGTATGTCGTATGTTAGTACCGATGTATCGATCCTATTGACTTTTTTTTTTGACCGACTATAAAGAAAAAAAATTTCCCGTTGGTTTTAAATTGATCTTTGAATCTAGCATATCTGCTTCGTGAGAAGCATTGCAGGAAGAGTTATGCAAAGATTTGTGGATTGATATAAAAAGTGAAAGACTGTTTGATAGGTTGTAAAGTAGAGTTCAGACTCAATTTTTGCTGGCAAAAGATTCTCAGAAAGAGCTCATCAGAATGCGCCTTTATTTTCGATGTCAGAATTTTTTACTTTAGAAAGTACCTTTTGTATCATGAAGCGGCTTTTTGACTCATCGTCGAGGGAGACGTCGCCTCAACGTTGTTAAGTTGTTGTAATCTTTTTCTTCAGATCTCATCGCAGTCGTCGGTGGCGGAGCTGCGCGAGCGGATCGCCAAGGCGTGTCTGCTGCCAGCCGACTGCTTCAAGATACTCCTCCGAGGAAAGACGCTCAAGGGTCGGTGGCATGAAACATCGTCTGTCAGCTGCTCCCTAAAGACGATAACGAATTGAATTTCAAGAAAATCTAGAGAAGTTCTATAAAATTCATGGCACACACCCGGTTCCGCTCCCTTCCACCAGACCGAAAAATGCGTAATGCAAGAATTCCAAGGATACTTTGGTACAGAGAACAGATATCGATGACTTTTTTGGCATTAAAAGATACAATAGTGTGTGTCTGGAGAATGTCGTCTTTTGAAGTGTTGTATAGAACATAAACCCGAACACTGATTCTAGTCGCATTGTTTTCTTTTGAGTGGCATGGGATTATGCACATCATTGGAACAATGCGATGCACAAAAGAGTGTGGGCGTGGCGGCGAGAAATCACAATTACGTTCGCTCTCCGTTGAAATAATATCTCAACGGAGATATCAGGCTCTTCGTTGAGACCGGCACAAAGTAGTCGATGCGTTTCTTGCTAATTCAGAGATCAGAGATTCATCCGGAACCGTTATAGACGTACATTGCAATCACAACAGTATGATTGATTGGATGCATGCAGTAGAGCCAAGATCTTGGGGGATAATTTCGTCGAACCGACCGCACAGCATGGGGAAAAATAACCCTCAAATTGCTTTATGAGTTAAAGGAACAGTGGCGTATATCAGAACCGTGTGGTAATGAAATTTTCAAATTTGCACGAAATCACCACGCACCGAGGTGCATGTATGTATGTTTCAGGCAAAGTTGCAAACAGGGGAACCCGTGTCCGCGAGAGTGATAGCCCGGACTCTTTTCCTCTGCGCCACGCAGCTCATGGGTCATCACGCGGAAAGACCGCTGCCATTCAGAACTGACTTATTTGCGAAAGCGATCACAATATCGATCGGCCCCGCGACAATGGGCTTCCCGCCAAAACACACATTTGAACGCCTATTTTCGTGTGGTAACGGGACGGTTTGTGGTAATTGGTGTGGTAACGCGGTAACAGCTTTGAATCGTTATTTTTGTTTGTTTTGCATTCCAATGGGTCAAGTTATGTAATGCGCCACTGTTCCTTGCTAGAATGGCTAGAATGAGTGACGATCAGATCATGATTGAGCGGCACTCACTTTACACCATCATCTCGTGAATTGCAGACGACTCGATCACGCTGCGTGCGGCCGGCTTCAACGGCGACGAGAAGCTCACGGTCGTCGTCGACACCACGGCGAGTGTCAGACATGGACGTTGGTTCGTCTACATGTCTTGCAGGAGCCTGGCCGAGCCGTCGACCGCGCGCTGTTCGACGCGGCTGGCAAGGGCATGCGGGGCACGCTCGCTGTGCTGCGCTTCAACACGGTGGGTGAGAGAGGGAGGGAGGGGGAGAGCGTTGGGGTATGATTTGAACATGACGCGTGCAGTTTGATTGATTATGCAACATGTTCTGCCAAGGAGAGTGATAAATCTGTTGCAGTGCCTACGCGAGTATGTCGACTCGCTGAGCGTGGACGACCTGCATCGCTGGCAGGCGGCCAAGCAGCGCGAGACAGAGGTCGGCGAGAGCTCGGCCTGAGAGCCGCCTGCCACATCACGATTGTTGTTCCATGGGTTCTTGTCGCTCATTGTTATCAGAGTTATCACACATTCCGTTGTTACTGACCGCCATTGAAATGGGAAGACAGAGTGCATTTTGATTGTTCTGTTGTTTTTCGAGTGTTACCATCGATGAAACAAACGCGTGTATGAGATTGGCATTTAAGTGGATTGGCTCTATATGCGCAAGCATCCCTCCTTCACAAAGATACGTGGATTTGTCGTCAATAAGTCAATATCTCATCATCATCATCATCATCATCGCTAGCATTGCTTTCCCAAATCGTTAATGCGCTTTTCAAAGGCTCGTGACAATAGTTTTTGGGCGATTGTTTCATGCAATATTGCATTAGCCGGCTTTTAGCCGCTATTGCTTGTAAATGTAAGCTAGAAATCGGCGCTCCTCCCACACGCCACACCTACATACATCATTGTTTATTTCGAATCAAGCACGTCATGACAATTTATATACATCACGATCGCGATATAAAGTACATACGGTGATTCACTGCGTCAATGGAATTCTAAATTGTTATAAAATCCGGCTCCAGCTCCGTGTTTCAGCTGTTATTCACGTCTGATAAAAAAGTTTGGCTAGAACGCTAGGACGCATCTACCTAGGTATTCTCATATACACACGAATAGAGCACTCATTTCGCGGCAGAAAACATCCAAATTTATCGCCACCGATGCTTTTCAGCACTCATGTTTTTGCTATCATACGATACATACTACATTCCCATGTATATCTTACTCGTAACATATGGTCTATGAGTATGACGTTTCTTTTCCAGCAATCAATCAAAAATCCACAAATCAAAAATCAAGTCAAAAGCTTTATCCCGGAATTCTATACTCTATACACAATCCATTAGCTTGTTTTGCTGTAGAGCTGGTCTTTCCCGTGAGCATAATCTGCTTCCGTTCGTCGCAGTCGTCACTTCTCGCAAGTCTTGTTCAGGTCTGTTCTGTATAAAATACCTATGAAATAATACAGTATAACTAGTTGTGTTTCCCCCTCGTGGAACCGTTTTGCATTGCCGTGCTCGAAACGGGTAAACTGAATTATTCTCTCTTTTTTGAATATGTGAGGTGCGTGTGACGGGGGGGGGGGGAGATGACAAAGCGTCATAAAAGTGAGATGTGCAGCTCGTTGACGGTTTTTGTTACGAGGCCCTACATGGTAAGCAAGGCGCGTGCATAATGCGCTACATGAATGCGTATGCGTTATTAGTTATTAGATTCGAGAGCTTCACACGTATGATGCCGCAAGTCGCGTTTTCGAGATTTGTGCTACACTAGTGATGTGAGACGCATCAGTGTCTGACGCGCATTGTCTTTGTCTCGGGAATCTCGTCCTTATCGACGGACAGTAGCAATAAACCTGCATGTTGACGAGAGACGAGAGAGAGAGGAAGTGTCGGCGACAGATACGCTGCTATGATGTGTATGTGATTGTTTTTCGCATAGATACACGGTGGCTTCTCTCATATATCCTATTGTGCGCGCTCTCTCTCTCTCTCTCTCTCTCTCTCTCTCTCTCTCTCTTCGCGACCGAGATGAGTCGCTAGATTTACGGCGCTGTCAATGTCGTGTGTCTAGCTGGAGATAGGTGGACAATTCAATCTGGGTAAAGAGAGTGAATCGTGCATCGCGTGCTCGTTGACGTGCACTTGCAGGGTCGGGTGGGTGGATTGGTTGAGCGGACGGCCTCTGACCGCGACTCCGTTTCAGCCAGCTGGACTCGCAAATCAGCGCTCTTATTGTCTTCGTGTGAATCTCGCGACGCACCGAAGCGCAATGGCAAACGAGGAAGCAATAGGTTACCGACAGAAGAAGCGGCATCGAATGCCTGGAATATGAACCACGAATCCATTCATTAATAAGGGCAGCCGATTCGTTTTGGCTGACGCTGTCTCTCTAAAGCGCATGTTTTGATTTTTTCGAAATGAAGAGTATACATTCTGTGCACCCGAAAATAGAACAGTTGTCGTTCGTGTGTATGTCCTTTGAAAAATGACCTGCAAATGAAGCGTGCGCATGTGATTCGTAAATCACACGACGTCGACAGATGCAATCTTCTCTCTCTCTCTCTCTCTCTCTCTCTCTCTCTCTCTGTCTTTGTCTTTCTCTCTCTCTCTCTCTCTCTCTCTCTCTCTCTGTCTTTGTCTTTCTCTCTCTCTTCCTCTCGCTCTTCTCTGTCTCCTTCCTCACTATCTACCGTATCTGCTTCTTACTTCCTATCCTATCTTATCATTGTGAATGCGATGTGCGATGTCATAATACAGCTCGAACGATTTAACGAATTGGGAAGAAAACACTTCAACTAACGTTCCGAAGCTGGTTGCACCACATGCGGGAGTGAAAGTGAAATTGAGATATATATTGGGCGTTATCAATTTGCCACTGTCACCGTTTCGTGGTCAGCGATGAATTATGAACAAGATGTCAAATAGAGAAGAAGGAGAAGACGGATTTATCGAAGACACCACTCGTCTTGATGTGTTGATCATTCAGAATCGTCGCAGTGCCGAGGAGCATGCATAGAGAAGGAGTATCATTGCTCCGAAATGTGAAAGCGTCAATACTTTATAGCTTGCTTTCTCCAACCAGTGCTAGTGATCTTCGAGTCTTTTTTTGAACGGCAGTACTTTTGTTGCTCCGCTAGTGATCCTCAATTTTTCAAGCGGCAGTACTTTTGTTGCTCCGCCCTATCGCTCTCAACTGCGGAGGACTGCTTCGTTCAGAGTCCGTTCCGGAAACACGGGTTCTTGTGGTCGCGTATGCTTCCTTCTTTACGAATACGATATACGATCACACGGAACAAGCGCGTAAATAGCTGTGAAAGAATTTGAGCACTGCCGCAGCGCTTTTTGCCCCGAGATTTCTACTTCGCTTCCTCTCACACAAGTCACAGCTCGATTCTCTCCATTTATCCGAAAGCCTCTCTTCATAATTAAGATTGCCGTTCGCTGCAGCGTAAGATTTGTGCACTAACTACGAACACTGACAAACAACCAGTCACTTTATTATCTTTCTCGCCGGGACACAGTGAGGAGGGGACAGGAAGGGGTAGGGAGCGTTGAAGGGAAGGGAGATCAAAAGACACTGCGTAATAGTTGGTGCTTGTGTTTGTGGGTGGTGGGTGAATCTACTAAGATCGGCCGTGCGCGGATGGAGAAAAGCGCCGCCCGAACGAAAGGCGCGTCTACTTGCGTCCGAATCGGATGAAGCTCGCCTGAAAACAGTGGCGTTCCACAATCTGCATGACGCGGATTCGTGTCTGTGATGTGTATTTTTTGAAGTTTGTGAGAGCTAAATCCGAAATCCTCCCTGCATAATTACGATTGCTGTTTGCCGCAACACAAGGATGTGTGGCCTAAGTATAGCGTGACCGTCGTGTCGAGTCTGCTATATGTGAGGTTGTGTTGCCTGTGAGAGCTCTGACCTTCCTCTTCTCCATCATTCCTTCGTCGCTGCCGCTCCTCTTCCCGAACCGGATGAACGACGCCTTTCGCTTCTCCATCGCCGGCTGCTGCTGCTCCTCCATCAACTGGCCTGCAACAAGAGGCTCTCTCTCTCTCTCTCTCTCTCTCTCTCTCTCTCTCTCTCTCTCTCTCTCTCTCTCTCTCTCTCTCTCTCTCTCTCTCTCTGTTCACGTACCGAAGAGTCGCTCGCATGCGGGTCGCGCCTCTGCCGGCGCGCACAGAGTAGCCACGTCCTCTTCAAACGTCTGCAAAACCACGTACATCAATGTCATTCGACTTCTCCCCCGGTAGCTATTCGACGGCGGCGAATTGCAGCGCCGCCTCGTTTGAATTACGCTGATTGCATGTTTGGCGCGGGAGAAAGAGAGGAGAGAATGATGAGAGAACGAGTCATAAATATATATCACGGTGGAAATGGTCTGTGCTGAACCGTTCCGCCTTTCTCTTTCAAGAGCCGAGAATACCGCCGCCTACGCAGCCGCTGCGCCGTCTGACAGGAAAGCGGCGGTGCGAATCGCATTCCCGCACTCTTGTCAAATAGACAATTGCGAGGCGTCGCGGGGCAGATTCGATCAAGGGGCGGTGAGCGGGCGATGCGAGAGAGAGAGAGGAGGGGAGAGAGAGAGAGAGAGAGAGAGAGAGAGAAGACAAAGAGAATCGAAGCACTCTGTTTGAATTGAGTGACGTCGCTCACGGCTCGACGAACGCACGCTGTCGACATTAGCGGATGCAAATGAGCTTACACATACACATAAGGAAGCTGGACGCAGGTCACACCGCAGACTAACGCGACACCATAAACGTGAACGACGCTGCGCAGTTCATGAATGATTGAATTGCGTCGCCGCGCTCGATATAGGTACTTCCGAGTTACACTCCCACTACCCTAGTGAACTCGAGTAGCCGGGGCCCGCATGACGAATTGAGAGAGAGAGAGAGAGAGAGAGAGAGAGAGGAGGGGGAGAGAGAGAGAGAGAGAGAGAGCCGGGAGCATCTTGATTCTCTTCTCGGAAAACAAGCAAGACAAAGAGAGCCTTTTAAAGGGAGTGTACCCTCTGGTTTTCGAAGTTGAGTTAGCATCAGAATATTGAAATATGTCATAAATAGCGTACTTTCTCATATAGAAGTTATGCGCAAGTCGCCTTGAAGTTTGTTTAATTTCCGCTCGAATACGCTCTTTCTAGAGAAAAGTGTGCAGAAATGTGCACAAACGTGCACAGTTGATGATGGTTTCTCCAACTTCCCGCCATTTGCGGCATATGGTCCAATTGACAAAAGTGTATCATTTTTGATGTATTTTCACATTCCGATGCTAACTCTTTGAAAACCAACTTCGAAAACCAGAGGGTACACTCCCTTTGACCAACCGAATCGCTGGTCAGTATATAGCGCGTCCAGGGTGCGACGTCACATTCGAAATGATGACGGAATTTGCCCTTTCACCGAACAATGTTGACAAAGGACGTGATTGAAATAGATGAATTCGTTGGTGACTGGCGGAAGAGTGCAGCCGTCCCACCAATGAAAGCTACATACATATCTACTATGTGTCTTCTATCCCCTCTCCTTTATTCGCTTCCAAATCGCAACGAAGACATGACACATGACTGCTCTGTTTACGGGCTGCCTTTGAACCCTCTTCACGAAAACACGTATACTATCGACTCCTATAACCTATAATGTCGGTGGTTTGATGTTTTAGATGGTCGTAACTCTAAATTCAGAATGCGATTTGGTCGCACAACACAACGCGACGCTATACGACCAGACACCAGTGATGTTGTAGCAGTCAGAAACAGGCGATGACTAAGACGTGAGCTCACAGAGTGTCCCTCGGTCGAGCACAGGCACGTCGACCAGCGAATCGACGGGTCCAGTCACGCGCGCTGTTTGTGAATTGTGTCAGCGGCGGCGGCGTTAGTAGTATCTGACAAGCCCACGCACACTCGCACACCGTCATTGTGTCATCGGCAGCTGTGCGTATGACTAGTGAGACGCAAGCAGGAAGCTTTGCTCTGGTGACTAATTGAGCCGCGAGCGTGTGCTATCGAGTAAAGAGATTATGGCAGGCGGGTGTGAACAAAGAACGCCTGTTACATCACTGGAAAAAGTGAATCATTCACGCGAGCTGCAAAAAGGAGGCCATCTCTAAAATTGGCCCACCCGGTTGGATGGCTTCTCTCAAAGTTCACTACACTACTCCTGCAAAAAAAGTTCTGTCGCTAGTCGCAAGTGATGCCATGAAGCCTTGGCGATATGCGATATTGCACGGATTAATCAGAACAGTAATCTCTCGCAAAGGCAAAGCATGATAAGCTGGAATACTGGATTTCGGAAGATGACGAAAAGCTAATCCGGTGAGCGTCTCTGCGAAAAAGCACAATGTATATGCGGATTGCATTGAATATGACGGATTTTCCGATGTTAATTGAACACATTGTTTGATTAGTTTTCTACACGTTTTTTGCGCGCACCAAAAAAGTCAACTTCTTCCGAACAGATCCTTCGGAATTCCTTCTCCAGTATTTTATCGCGCTTCGTAAGTGTTTCGAAAGCAGTTGCGAAGGCAGTTTCGAGTTCACTACTCTCTATGAGTAAATTAGGCTAGCTAGAGAGAATATAAGTAACGAGTTTATTAGGCCAGCTACATACTCCACCAATATCAACCTAGCGCGCATAAACATACTGCCGGGGAACCAGGACGTGAAAACAACAGCAATCCGCCGTATCGTATCGCGAGCTGTGTGTTTGGAGGGAGTATGTACCATTGGCAATACACAATTTCCGCACGATCATCACGCCGTTTTTTCCGAGATAAAAAATGTGCTGTCTCGCGCCCCACTTGATCCCATTCGCGTTCTCACGAGAGCACGAGACGCAAAAAAGGAGGTGACCGCTTCGCTACAATTCGCCACCCGCCCCGAAATGAGACAGTGAATGGCTTTTCGTGTACAAGAGGCGCACACGCCAAAGGAGGTTCACCAATTATTCTGGTGACTATCGCTGTGTTGATTGTGGAAGGGGTGGTGAGACAATGGTGATCTAGAGTCAGTCACAAACAGGACTGATCTCGTCCGGCTAGCTACTGTGACTGCTTGGACTCGAGTCCGCGGCTGCTGCTCACCTGTGCGGCAGCAAATGCGGCGAGGGCGACAAGCAAGACGACGGCCTGGACGTTCATAGTGTGTGTGTGTGGGTGAGAGGGGAGAGAGGACTGCCTGGGTGGCGGGTGGGCTAGTGGAGTGCCGGCAAGAGGGGGCGGGGCAGAGGATGGAAAGGGGAGGAGGAGCGGGAGATATCCACCTCACCGCGTGAACCACAGATTATCCGGGATCCCAGGGCACACAAATGCAGTGTTCCTTTTTCGCCGAGGAACAGTTTTCACAAAAAGGCGTGGTTACGAGGTTATGAGAAACGAGTTTCTTGTTACCGCGCTTTCTTTGTTTACGTTTTTTCCAGGATAGATTATAGGCGTAGCTCGCGGAAGTGAGTCCAAATGACAGAGTGCGAAAAGAATGAAGAATAACAAACAAACAGATAGTGAAGTGGATAGTGAAGTGATGCTTTGAGTTTTGGCATTTTGGATCTTTGGATGTCCTGGAAGATGGCATCAGAATGCATTCACCTCCAAGGTTGCATTCGGCATGTTGTGTGTGTGTGGCGGCGGCGGCACGAATAGCGTGCGCGTTGAGTGATTCGCCACCCAGCCACACTCACACTCGCATATCTATTTGCCCGAAACGCGGAGTCGCTTCGGCTCACCTGTGTCCCCGACTGCAGACACTCTCCTGATTCGGTGATTCGGTATACTGTAGCCCCGGGGGGGGGGCGTTTCAATATCATATTGACGCTGCGTGTGCGTCTTGAATCGAGTGAGTATCCGTCACTCCCGGATGAATTCTCTCACTCTCTCTCTCTCTCTCTCTCTCTCTCTCTCTCTTTTTCTCTCTCTCTCTCTCGCACCCACCCACTCATTCACAGACGGACTCTCAGGAGAGTTGTATGCGTGAGAGAGAGAGAGAAAGAGAGACATAGAGAGAGAGTTTGTGTTCCATTGCTGCACAAATAATGAAACAAGGACAAGGTCTGCCCCGCAATTACTCTCCTGGCCTCGTCGGCACATCAACTAGATTATATCGAGCCATCGAGCAGATTTGAGCCCCGGTCTGGTACAATGGAAAATGCAACAGGATGTCACGGTGTGTGTTGGACAGAGCACGATCCTTGCACTCACACCAACATAATGTCAACTCCACACATGTTCATAAAATGCGATCCCGGGTGAATTCGAATTTGACTTCAAATTCTCTGATCAGCAAAGGTTCAGTGCACTAGGGTTGTCTTGGGAGAAAGTAGAAAGGAAGTAAAGCGCTCTCACAATATAAAAGACCCACATTTTACATGTTGTTGTTGCTGTCAAAAATAGGTAATAGTTGCACACCCGTTCGTTGGCCAAAGTGTGAAGCGAAAATTTTGAATAGAGTCCGAAAATAAGAACTAGTGTGTTTCCGGACAATAAATTTCGAATCGCTTCATACGAAAGAGTCGTCGCCAGGCGACAAAAATGAAATGACTTATTTCCTATAGATAGCGCTACCAGCAAAGAGAACCATCGATTGTGGCAAAGTGTCCCACGATAACTCTTTATTCCGAAGGAATTTCCGAGACTTTTCCTCTTCCGCCATCATTCGCTTGCAGGAAGTTGTGGCATGTGTGGTTAGAAAGATGGAGAGTGGAACTGGAACTGAAGCAATCACACGTTTTACTGTGATTAAAAGATTAAAAGATTATAGTAAACGACGTGGTGGTTCTCAAATTAATCAGTCTCAGATTTTCTTTCACAGAAATACACAACAAGAACAGAGTAATGTGGATACTGTGAAGAGATGAATACGTGTATATTTCACATGAACACTTCGAGAACACTAATCGTTTTATTATTATTTTTTGTTTTGAATATTATTGAACCTAACAAATCTTAAAAACTGTCTCAGCGACACGCCTTTTTAATGAGAACGTGAGGAGTCGATATTACATTATTTCGATCCCACAGGGAAAAAAAAACAAGCTGGATAATTAGTTTATCTTATCATACAAGTCACATATGATAAGAATTCTCATCTTCAAAGCTCTCATGAATTTAGAATTGTTCCATCATTTGATCACACAGGCCGTACCAGCACTTTTTTAAGCAGAACCTTCGCAATCTGGAATGCGCTTTCTCGTGACCTAATCTCCATCAATGATCCCTCCATCTTCAAATCACAACTCTCTACATTAGATCTCATGCCACCTAGCAAATTGCGCAACTTATAGAGAGCTCTCCCCACTTCCTTTTCCATGTAACACTATGTGATTATTTCCTTGTTCATTATCATTAAAACCCCATTTATACCTGCCGTTTATATTGCTCACTTTTTGTTTATAATTTCGATTTTCCCACGTTATCGGTAATAAACCTATCTAAACCTATCTACAACATCGTCATTCTCTCTACATGAAAGTGCGCTTATTTTCGAAAAACGTATTTCTGTTTCGTTTTTCAACATGTGTTTTTTTGCTTAGCGGTATCTGTTTCATCGATACCTAGTGGAGAATCAAATTTATTCTTTCATTCAACTGTGGTTTTCATTTGTTAAAAACAACAACAACTAATTAATGTATGATTCATTATACATACGTGGTGACACTTAGTGTCTCATACTTACTACAAGAAAGTTTTATGCATCGTGGTAGAGAATAACGATCGTCACATGCCACATATTGTTTCTGTTAAGACCAGAAGAAAGAAAAGTACAACTAGAATGACTGACTGGAAATGATTAGTCACTACTTGAACAAAAACTTGTTAACTTCATAACTCCGTGAGTGGCGAAAGCAGTTCAAACCATGCGTTCTCTATCACAACACTTCTAATTTGAAAACACAGCGCACGTTGGCGTGATTTCGCAGGTGGAATGTTCGACTAGATGTGGCTGAAAGCGACTAACTCGGAAGTATTTAGTGTTGAACTGAAGCAGAACTGTTCTGCTTTTTCGCTCACCCCTCGCTGGTTCGTATCTCGTGTGTGCACAGCAACACAGCACAGCCATGCTGCAAGTGGCGTACAGCAACGTGACGCTGTGCACCAACCACTTCACCATCGCGCACATGCACCGCCTGCCGTTCGTCACCCTGCCCCTCCACTTCTACGCCTGGTTCGTCGTCCTCCGCCGCTCGCCGCCCACCATGAAGCACTTCCGCCGCCATCTCATCAACCATCAGGTGCGTTCGCCACGAGCGCACAAAGGGGCCGTCAGTCTCTTTAGAAACATAATCGAAGTGTTTCAAAGGGATAGCAAGGCATTCCGATTGTTCGGGTGTGTTCGGGAGTGTTCGGGGGGGGGGGGGGGCGATTCGAAAGGCAATTCCGAAGCGTTTCGAAGGCATATGGGAGTGTTTCGAAGAGATTGACCGCAACTTCAGAGAGATTTATCGGTATCACAATCACATGGGAACATGAATTACGATTATATCGTGTGTAATTGCTGGTTGAGTTCTGGGCTCTGCTCGTCGACGCGACGAACATGACTGTTGTGCCGAACATGTACCTGCCTCTCCCACTCGGATTCGCCTCTGGCGTCGCCGCCACGGTGTTTCACATTCGAACCGTCTACTTGAACGTGAGTATTTTTCAAGTTATGAGTTATCGTAATCAATAGTAATATACATTTGATTCGATTCGATCTGACTTTCAGTGGCTCGTCATGTGTTCACTGGCTATGGCTGGCTGTTCTATCATTCAACTCTACTTCTATCGTTATTTTGTGAGTTTGCACTTGTTTGAACTCTCAATGTGATCTGTCTTCAGACGATTCGCGGCCTGATGACTCGCGGAAAAACACTGAACTGGTTCGAAATCGGGTGCATTTCCGCACCATACTTTCTATGGGCCATATGCTATCCGATCACATGCTACCTCACCTACCTTGACACTGACAAAGTGGAGCGTTTGTTTGCCCACTTCATTACGGTACACACTTTGTCCTGATTGAAACGTATGCAAGTTTTTTTCTTCAGAGATTCCCGGACTTGGAGCGTATCCGTGACAAGTATTCAGACGTGGACTGGAACACATTCGATCTCACTGAACCCTACTACAAAGTCATGTGGGGCTTTTCGGGGGTGAGTGGACGAAAGAAACACTGTTGTACAAATCTCGTGGAAACATTTCTACAATAAAAGAAAAAAAAAACCTTGCCAGCTTCAGGGCTACGTACTGTTCATGGTGGCGGTTGCGTGGTTCCTCGTGCAGAGCTCGCTCACATTCCTCAACCGCAACTCGCACCGCATATCCAAGCACGCGTTGAAGTTCCAACACACTGTGATGGTAGAGCTGCTCACACAGGCGAGTCACAACCACATCATTGAGTTTAGCTCAACCTTGGATCCTTCGGTAATTGAACCGGAGAAAGAGAGTCGTTTTGCGCAAAACATGCACATACCACACGTTCCTCGTAAGAATCGAACGATTTTAGGGTAGAGGGGATCTAGAGGCTGAATGTGTGCTCATAGGAGTTTTCAAAAGTGCTCTAAAAGTTGGTGTCGGTGGTTTTGATCCATTATGCAAATTTGGTCAGTTAAGGGACCACTACCTCAAACCAGCCAGGTTTGGTCAAAAACAACTTTTGAACAGCTTGTTCGATTTGTCTTGGCATTTTGAAACACTTTTTATATGAAATAAATTTTGATTAACTCAAGTGTTAGGAAGTTATGATCGGAAAAATAGAAAATTTGCGAATTTTTCAATTTTTCAATAATGTTCCGCCCCGCGACAACGGCAGCGGTACACACCATCAGAAAAAGCGTATTTTGTTTTGTTTCCATATTTTTCACCATAAAAAACGAAGGTAACGTCTTTGACCATCCAAGCTATTGAAAGTTGGTGGCATAAAAAGTGTTTCAGAATGCCAAGACAAATCGAACAAGCTATTGAAAAGTTATTTCGGACCAAAACTGTCTGATTTGAGGTAGTGGTCCCTTAACTGACCAAATTTGAATAATGGATCAAAACCACTGGTACCACCTTTTAGAGCACCCTTGAAAACCCCTATGTGCACATATTCAGCCCTTAGGTCCCACCTCGTCCGATTCTTACGAGGAACGTGTGATATAGCAAGCAATACATACGAGACGCTGTACCTAAACTTTGGTACGCCTTCAAATGCCTGATTTTGAGACAGCACCGGAATAAATAAACCAAAAAGATGCACTCATGACGCATGTCAGTTGCCGAAAGTCCATGGCAGTTTCTCGTGCGTTCATACGCAAGTTACACAAACTAAAATGGTTTTCACGAAACATTTCTACGAGAATTTTTTTATGACATATGTTTTATCCAAACTCAGTTTCGAAAACCAGAAAACTTGCAAAGGCGGCTCCGGAAAGACTGACCGCATAGCGCAGCCAGCGAAAACGCATAGTTATATACAAGTATCATGGTAAGCACGTATTCTAGACGCTGCCTCCGATGTTCACGATCGGCGTGCCGACACTGTGGATCTCGCTGTGCATCACGTTTCAGCTGTGGTTCGTCAACTGTACGTAGTGCGGGGGGGGGCGAGAGCACAATTGACACACACGCAGAAACGCAGGCCGCAGCGACTGGGTGTTTCTGTGTATGACGCTGCACTCTCCACTATCTTCCCTCTGCATGGTCATGTGCAATAAACCGTACAGGTATGCAGGTGAAAATTAGAATTGTCTTCTATCGCGACTTGCTAAATTCAGTGCCGGAAATAGGAGATGTAGAGTGAAAAACACAGAAAAAAGTCGACTCGAAAGGTTCAAGGGTTCGAACCCCGTCTACAGCAAATCTTTCGCAGGTGTCATAACACGAGTTTTTAGCTTATGCAGGATTCGAGTCATCACTGTGTCCTCGAAACGTTGCCAGCCGAGTGGTCGATGTCGGCTGGTTGCAGGGCGCACCTGCTGTCCAGCCTGGCGTCTCTGCGGTGTGTGCGCGGGGCGCAGTCGCGAACCGTCGACGCCAGCACCTCTGCACCGACACTCGCCCGCATCATACAGCAGAGGGCCGAGCTATGAGACACGTCATCCATGTTATTGTGTGATCTGTCTAATTAGTACTTTATCTTTTTCCCAATGTGTTTCGGTTACTCGAATCATACAGTATACAGCAGAGAGCGGAACTATGAACTATGATACTTTGAATGTGATATGAGATCGTGATAGAGTACTCCGCTTTCATTTTTCCGTTTCATGTAAACGGACAGTTGTGACAAGTGTGTGCTGCGACTTAATCAAGTGGTTTTATAGAAATAAACATGCTACAGCTGGCGTACTGATACAGGTCGTGAATGCTGATCTGAAATTCTCTAAAATTCTGATTTTTTCTGAAAAGTCTGAAATTCTGCCTCTTGCCTGCTGAGCATTTCATTTTATCTCGCATGCTGTAAAAACTGTTTGAATCTGCGATTAGTGAACTGAAAAATGATCCAATGCACAGTGCATCAAGCATTTTCTCTCTCTCACACACAAAACAGCAAAAAGCGGGAAATAACTTTTCAGTAAAACCTCTATAAAAGATTTCAAGGTAGTGTTTCCCAACAAAATCTCATTTTGTTCGTTTACGTTTAGTGTTAAAACCCCGTAGTCACAAAGTTTAATATTTCCTTGCGTATTTTTTTCGAAGTTGAGTGTGAAAACAATTTTTTTTTTGAATTTTTGTCAAATGTACATGCCAGAATGCCTGATAGGTGGAAGTTGTAAAATTCATCACAAAACAAGCACGTTTCAGCACGTTTCATCATAATTTATCTCCTTGCACGAGTATATTCATGCACAAATCACACAAACGTTGAAAAGCCTCATACATACACCTAAAAAAGAGAAGAAATAGTGCACTGATTCTGTCTTCACATAATGGTAACTCAATTTCGAAAATCAGAGAGTACACCTAATTTTTGAAAACATTTTTTTTCCATTGAAACCAAGATAAATACACGTCTGATAACCTGAACATCACTTTTGTCCTAAACAGGAAATTCTTTTGTGAAATCAATCATTTGTTCTATTCGTTTAGTTTTGAACCCCCGTAATTGTTTTCATTGTTTTGTTTTGCTTCCTTTGCGTTCAGAAAACAATACAGCAAAGACACAAAAGAACGTGAACCTGGGACAGCGGAAGTCACTAAACGGTCTGCGGCATCTTGCAAGATCATCTCAGTCACTCACCATTGTCTCGCGTTGGTCCGATCCTCTCTCTCCTCGATCCCCTCTATCTCCCTTGTACATCAACCCATGCCTGTTATCCCCACATTGATCGCACGGGCCAAGGCCGCTCGCATATGCAAATCCACCACTACCTACCACCCATCCCCCCACCGTTACCAGTTGTTATCTTTACCCTTTTCTAGATTTGCCGTTCCTAATCCCTTCATATGCAAATCCACCACTACCTACCACCCATCCCCCACCGTTACCAGTTGTTATCTTTACCCTTTTCTAGATTTGCCGTTCCTAATCCCTTGACAATCGATTATCGCGGCACCTGATCGCTCACTGACTGTCATTCCGTCATTCCAACCAAAATCCCATCTGCGCATTTTCACGTCTCAATTTCGCGTCGGCCAATCGGCCATAAAATCTGTGACACGGATACCTAAAGACCACTTGGAGAGAGCCTGGAATTCGCATCGCCTTCGCACGCTGCGCTCTCCTTCTCTTGCACACTCTCTCATCGGCGGTCATATGTTGCCTGGAGGCAGTGAGGCGAGCGAGGCAACCTGTTCCACCACCTCTGCGAACACTTTGCAAAGTGCCGTCTTCCATCTCTCTCTCTCACTCTCCTTCCTACTGTCATCTGTCCATTCTTACTGCTGATTGACGGTGTGTCTTTATCTGAATGAGTGCATGGGAAGGTGAGAGGATGACCTTGTCCGCACCCGCCGTCTCTCATACAATAGGTGTGGCGGCGGGGCGGACCCATGGTCCTCTAGCAATTACTCTACTCTCTACTGCCAGCCTGCCGTTTCACTTGTGGTGTTTTCCCTTACCTTCCCCTATCGCTCTTCACTCAATCGATTCAAGACGTCTTGATCAAATCAGACCTCGTTCATACCTGTCCGAATGAAAAGAGGTGGCGTGGCCCGGAAATTAGCCACTTTCACTATGCGCGCTAGCTGGATTCGCGCGCCCTTTCAAGTCCCTCCGATCGTCGCTTATTTTCACTAGGCCGATTTACATGCGGAGAAGCCTTTCAGAGATATTGTATAATTCTCTCCTTCACTTTCTCTCCATACCTCGGTGGCATTTCGCATAATATCCACCGTGTGGGATAATCTACTACGATTCTCGAATCCATGACACATGGTTTCCCACCCGGTTTATGGTATCTCGTTGCAATCTCTCTCTCGCGATCGCTCCCGCGTGTTTTCCCTTTCTCGCCCTAATCGGGTGGCGTTACATTAGTAACCGAACCGGTTCTGGCGAATCGATTGTGTGTGTCTGACTCACCGCTGGCGGCTGGCGGCTGGCCAAATCTCTTTTCCATCCAGCCGGGCGCAATATCCAGCCGCGATCTGACCGACATATTTATTATGCAGATCCGCGCCCGGCGATATTGACACTCTTGGTAGGAGGATGAGAGAGACATGATACATGAACCGAACCGGAAATCGATTCGAACCCAGTGTGCATGTTCTACAATCGTTGTGTCGCGCACACGGCCGCTCACCGCGCTTCAACTGCCACATTCAAATAGCACCTCTTTCGGCACCTGATCCGATTTCTCTAGAACTGACCTTGCGCGTTCAGGGCTTGCAGGCTCATAAAGGCGGCGGACCGACAGCCAAGGCCGTCCGCCGCCGCTCGATCGGATTCGAATCGGCGCGTGCTGATTGCTTGTTGTTGCTTATGTGTCGCGCATCCTATGTGTTTCCCTTGGCAACGTGAACCCATGCGCGTGTGTGTGTGTGTGCCGAGCGTTTTTCGGCACGTGCCCCGCCCCATACACACCTATAACACACATCCCATCTCACACATATTGTCCTCCCCCCCCAACAACCCCTCTCGCGATGCACAACGTTGGTGATGTCGACGATGTCAAGTGATGATGGATGTTGATTGTAGAGACGTATGTCGTCGGGGAACGACCTGGCTCGCAAGGGCACGCTCACAGCGGCGGTGATCCTGTCGCTCATCGCCATGGGCCTGTCCATAGCCGCCATTCTCACTCCCAGCTGGCAGGTGCGTTTTTTGTTTGTTTTTGTTTTTGAATGTCGTTCGCTCAATTAGTTGCGCTTAACAGTACAGACGTTAGTCCTTTATGTTGGTTGCGTTAGTTGTGAGCAGTCTCTCCGTGTGTCATGTCTCTCCTACCAAGAGTGTCAGTTTGTTGTTTGTGAGCTGGTGTCAACTGGTGTACGCGTCCTAGAAACACGGAAAGTCTTCGGTTTGGGTGATCACCGCTTAGACTACTTTTTTCGCGCTTCCTGCATTCTTTGTTGTTTTCGCATGCCCACTTGTCCGATCGCAATCGCGTTTGGCAATCGATGCGCGCCTCCTAAAAAGGAGAGCGATCACCTAAACCGACATTCGAGGTCGTCTGAGGGTGGGCCCCGTGAATCACACAACGTTTCATAAAAATAACGAACTCATCTTAAACATTAGAATAACGCTGTGTTGGTCAGAGGTCACCCAGGATCATACGAAAACCAGCACACAATACACAACTCTATACACAATTCAATAGTTTGGTTTGCTATGGAGCTGGTCCCGTTGGCGCAATTCGCCTCCATTCGTCGCCGTCACTTCTTGCTAGTCGCATGCGTTCCCAAATCGTTATGCGGTGTGAGGAGTGACTGGGGGTGGGTATTAGTGGAAACTGCTGGTTTTACTGATTGATACGCACCTATTTGTTGCATCGATTTTTTCCTTCATTTTTCATCATAT
Organism: Rhabditoides inermis; assembly: GCA_963966185.1. Taxonomy (NCBI): domain Eukaryota; kingdom Metazoa; phylum Nematoda; class Chromadorea; order Rhabditida; family Rhabditidae; genus Rhabditoides; species Rhabditoides inermis. Next base: position 23,062 of record CAWZYM010000259.1, read on the forward strand.
TTTGTGTGTGGCACAGTGTGAACTGTAATAAATTAACTAATTAATTAGTTAACTGAACGAGCTTTGCAGGTGGTGAACCTGCGCGAGTACGGCTCGATCCACGAACACGGACTGTGGCTCGACTGCACCCGGCACAGCCGCGACGGCAACGTGCTCATGCAGAGGTGAGTGGCGCGAACGAAGCACGTTCAACTTTGTATCTCGTTCAGTCTCTTCGAAACACTCTCGAACCCCTTCGAAACACTTGCATTTCGAAGCACTCCTAGACTCCTCGAACACTCCCGAACTCTTCGGATTGCCTTTCTATCCCCTTGGAACACTTCGAAACTGCTTTCGAAGAGACGCACCTTGTTGGAGATGCATCGTTGTTTAGGTACGCGACGGTGACGGAGCCGCTGCACTGCGTGTACAAGTTCGACTACGACAAGTACTCGGGCACTATGGATATCGAGGACGACAACTCGCCGGTCGGAGAGGTCAACCGACACAAGTTCTACGGTACGTTCACATAGACTCTGATTGAATCGACTTCACTGTCTTCATTTCATTTCTGTATTCGTATGCATCTGATTGCGTGAGATTGTGAGGATTCGCGGATTTGCGCAGATTTCCTCATCGCGCATCCGGCGTTCCTGGATACGTCTATTGTCGCGTTTCGCTCTGGGATCGATCCGCACTCGCCCCCACTGTGTGTGTGTGTGTGTGAGAGTGCGAGAGCCGATAATTGCGCGGCGTTCCAGTATAATCCAGTGGCTGGCAACAACACCACGCAATATGTAAATCACCGGTCGCGGACGGAGAGACTGTCCTCTTCTTCTCCTCTTCTTTCCCCTTTCCACTAACAGATCCATAGACTCTAAAAAAGCAATCGTACACATAGTACATATACTAACACCCGGTGAAACCCTATTTCTCTGAATCACTATAGTCTCTCTAATCCTCTCCCTCATTGGCTGGCAATCATAGCTCCTTCAGTGTGAGATTCGCGCATGGTTGTGCGGGGTGGTGAGTCACTGCGGGTGCGATGCACAACAGCCGCTGACTCACCAGGCGATTAGCACCCGTTACAGTGACCCTGAAGGAAAGGGGAGAGAGAGAGAGAGAAAGAGAGAGAGAGAGAGAGAGAGAGAGAGAGAAGAGGACAATTGCGGAATGAGGCTACCGCACCGTTCGAAATAGATTCAACCGTTCATAGGTAATCATCTCATAACAACAAAAACATACTCCAACATAAACATATGTTATCGAAAATGAAACATCATACTTGAATGACATAAAATTCTATACGTTTCACCGCACCTGAAAACCTGCACACGTTAGAACGCAAACAATGGTCCATCGAACATGTTTCCGCATACAGAATCTTGATTAAAAACACTCACACCATGGTTCGACACGACGCGAACTGACAAGCTGATCAAAAAAGGTTATCACGCATTTCAGATTATCACAAAAACAACGAAACCTCAATGAAACTATGAAACGTAGAAAAAACTAAGTGTTCTTTTCGGGCTGGCACAAAATGATTGGAATCGTGATGAAAAGCGGATAACTTACTGTGCACTTTTCGAAGTGGCACAAAAACAACAAAACCCCACTATACAACTATAAATTGTTGAAAACTAACTGTGCACTTTTCGGGCTGGCACAAAATGATTGGAAGCGTGATGAAACGTCAAAGTGTTCTTTTCAGGCTGGCACACATCGACGCTGATCCTGCTGGCTCTCACCCTGATGTGCACGTTCCTCGCCGTGTGTCTCGGCATGTGCAGCTGCTGCTACTCCTCCCTCTCGCTCGTCTTCACCGCACTCCTTCTCCTCGCGCGTTAGTCGAGTCGCTTTGTGTGTGTGTGTGTTCAACCACGGCTTGCCGATGCGTTGGCGCGTTAGTACGTTAGTAGCACGTAGTACGTCAGCACGTTAGTAGCAAGATAGTACGTTAGCACGTTAGTAGCGCGTTAGTAGCGCGTTAGTAGCACGTTAGCACGTTGGTGGCAGCACGTTAGCACGTTTGTAACGTTGTTAGCACGTTAGTAGGAGTTGCAGTTTACTAGTTTACAAATACATAGCCGTGTCGAGGTTCGCACTTTGCAGTGTTCATGTCGTCGATAGCCGAGGCTGTGTTCTTCTTCTACTCACACAGGGCGGACAACAGGTTCATCAAGGGAATCGTCGGAACGTATGAGGTGGGGGAGAGAGGGGGGGGAGAGAGGGGGGGGGGAGAGAGAGGAAGAGAGATGTGGGAGGGAGAGAGAAAAAGAAGAAAAAGAAAGAGAGACGGAGAGGGAGAGAGAGAAAAAGAAAGAGAGACGGAGAGAGAGAGAGAGAGAGAGAGAGAGAGAGAGAGAGAGAGAGAGATCTTCTTCCAGCAACGTGTCGGCATGGCGTTCTTCCTGCAGATGGCCGCCTGTGCCTTCCACTTCCTTGCTTTCCTTGTAAGTTTCTTTTCTTTTCGGAAATCACGGCTCATATTGTTTGTTTCACGAATGGTTACTGTATAAGCATTGTGGGAAACGTACCTCATTCATAACCTACAGGTTGCGATGCTGTTCACGTACTTCTCGTTCGCTGGCAAGTCGGTGGAGGACCGCTACTCGATCAACCGAAGCAGCCGCACCAACGTGACCAACATAGGACGGTGAGCGACGAGACACGGTTGTAGTTGGTCGATTCTCTCTGCTACCAGAACAAGTGGGAATAGGATTTTAGTCGGATCAGATAGACTTCATACAAAACACAAAACATTGTCAGAGATTTCAGTTAGAGTAACAACAAAACATGGCCGGAATCATGGCTTTCAGAATAAGTCCAATCTCCAATCTCTCTTTTTTTCAGCTCGCAGGAGTTCGACCACCCGCTGATGTTCTCCCAGCCGAACCTGCGCTATGCCAGCAAGCAAGAGGAGTACGAGAGACAGGCAAGTTCTCTCTCTCCGTCTCTCTCTCTCTCTCTCTCTCTCTCTCCCTTCTCGAGCATTCACACGTTCAGTAGCTGTTTTGAATGTAACAATAGCGATAACCTATGTACATGTGCAAAGCCACAGTGCACTGGTGATGAATGTTGAGTGGTTTCAGGTGGCGGAGTCGATGCCGGAGCTGGGGATGGGCGGCGGCCGGGCGTTCCCCGGCGACAACCTGCAGCTGCCGCCGAGGGTACGCAGACAGAGCGAGACATGCGTGTAGTGATCGCACACTCCACTCCTCTTCCATTCACTCACACCCCTCTGTGTTCACTCACTCGCTGCCGCGACTCACTTTGTGGTGGTAGCCGGCACACTGACGTTTTCTCCGTTTTAGATGGCCCGCGTCAAATCGGAGACGTGTGTTTGATGAGACTCCTTCCCAGATCTTCCCATACCTACTAGACCAGCCGTGTGACACCGGCTACTCTCGCTAGACACGATCATCGTTTTGGTGTCGCTGCAAACCATTGATTGTGTGATGTGTGACCGACTGCCTTATCGTTTCCTCGCCGGAGGCGAGTTCGTCTGAAATGACCGACGTTAGCTCTCTATTCTGTGTTCTCTCGCCTGTTCCATTCAGGATCTTTCTTTCTTTCTCTGCATTTTGACTTCAGCTCTTAGCCGATCGGAGGATTCTTGCCACCTGTACAGAATTGTTGTGTGTGTGTTTTTTTGTGTGCGCGAATAAAATAATAATGATGAATAAATAAATGTATTGATTACTGACTGCGTAAATAGTATCGAGACGGTTTGATGGTATCTCAAAGAGAACACAGCAAACATGAACTGTTTCTGTCGTTTCATAGAATATGGAAATGGTCGTTCCAACAAAAAAATCGTTTTATAGCAGCTCTCGCCGACAGGATCGATCCGGAGACGCAAGGAGCAGAAAGGATGAGTTAAATATTACATGAAGTAACACATATTGAATACTTTATTCGACATCGCTATTTATGATCCTATGTTTAGAACACATCCATCGCCCTTGTCTTATGTGTGAGTATGTGAATACAAAGGCATTAGGAAAGTTGTTGAAAAAAGAAGGATTGAAACATCGAACAGATGACAGAATACAATCTCTTTTTCTCTCTCTCTCATATCTCTCCTCCTCCTTCAGCTCGATCACCTGGATTCCATGGAGCTGATCAGCTCGCCGACCTGCATTCACAATGGCACCGGGCATGGCTGGTCTGACGACGGCGCACCGATCACTTCGCATCTCCCGCTCACCTGCGGCCTGCCTTGAGCCTTACTTGGTCTAGGGACCGCAACGTGAGGTGTAAAGTTTGTGTCGAAATCATGTAACATTTTCTGACTGGACGCGTTACTCGTTGTAATTAGCGTAGAACGATTCGCCCTTCCGCGCTGATTCCAACGGTATTCCATTTATGGGAAAACGTGCCCCGTAAAGTAGTGAAAATCGATAAAGAGTGATATGATGACGTCATATTCTTTGATCTAGCCGCCATTGCCCAAAATGAGTAATGAAAAATGATGTCATAAGAGACGTATTTCATCAAGTACTGATTGATTACAATCAAACGAAGCATAGTGGTACTATTAGAAATGAATATATTCATAATTTAACTATGAATGACGTCATCAGTTCTTTGATCTCGCCGCCCTCTGTCGCACTTTCCCTGTGTGAGCGCGCGCTCAGGTGCGCGCGCGCCGCGCGGAATTAGAGCGCAATGTGAACGATGAACCCTATGAACAATATATATTTTTGAAATCAGCTTAAAACTAACTACTTTAATAAATCAATTGCTATATAAGATCCAAACATCTGAATTTCTCATTGTGGTCCCTATACTTGGTCATCGTATTACTGCTCATCTATTATTTATGCAAACAACCATTGTTTATTCATAAATTTACCACATGTCTGTGTGTGAATACTGTGGGTAGGTGTGAATGAGAAAGAGAGAAAAATTGGAGAGAGAAAGAGAGAAGAGATACAGAGAGAAGACATAGTAACAGTGTGTGCGACAGAAGAGCGGCACAACAAACTACGCATACACATTCAGACTAAACTGACCACACCTTTTTTTACTGCGAAACTTAAAACTGAACCGATTGTGAGTTGAAGCGTGTTAAAAGTTTTCAAAAGAGCTTTTTTATACTTTTCTTTTTTATAACTGTTGTTTTCAAATAGGTTATGCGAATCGAAATGTCTACGTAGATCTACTGGGATAAAGCCATAATAGCTGGCAGAATTCACGTAGGCACTGACGCTTTCCAATAAAACCACCATCCACCTCCAATCACCGCCCCATTATCCCAATGCGAAGCGTCGAATCGGGAGCGACAAATGACCGGACCCTAATCTCTTCCGGCTCGCACATGTGTGACCATGACAACACAACAGGCGTCATTCCTCCATCAGCTGATTGCCCCAGGGCAATATTACTCTTATTTACATATTGTTTATATACACATACATATATTATCTTTTAAAAGAACTTCCGTAAGAGAAGAGTTTGTGTTACTCAACGTAATGCAACAAAAGCTCATGCATTTTATCAATCGAAGTAGTAAACAAACCTGCTCTTTCTGCAATAATAACTAATGCGAGCAAATGTTGTATGTCGGGAAATTGATTTCGGTATCCGGTTGAACTATTGGAGCAGGTTTGTGTACTATTTCGATTGATAAAATGCATGAGCTTTTGTTGCATTACGTTGAGTAACACAAACTCTTCTCTTACGGAAGTTCTTTTAAAAGATAATGAATGTACTTTTATTGGATTTCATATAAATCTATCTACATTAACATGAACCACAAAACATTTTTTTAAAGAAATCCAACAGTTCACCCACCTTGTTGAGTCCAAAATTGTATAAAATTTGCAAAAAAAGAGTTTAGGTAATGCTGATGGGAAAATTTACAATTCCAATGTCATTTCTTTGTAAAATCATATAATACAAAAGGTTTGCCACCAGCCGGAACCGAACTCGAGCCATGTGTCTCAACGGGCGCAATCGCTAACCACAACACTACTGTGCGCACGGCAAAGCTCGCGATCTAAACGATATCAGTGCAATCCACAGGCATTGCGGATTGTTCACTTCCTGTCTGCTGGGGGCAGCCGGTGCGCGCCACCCCCCCCCCGAGAAAACGTTCCGTACACGGGGGATTGCCTGCCCCTCAGGGGGCGCGCGCGCGTATCTCGCTTCCTACAACAGCTAGCGTTACCAAAATCGAAACTTAACCATTTTCTAACATCCTGATAACATCTATCAGCATCACATTGTTCTCGCAAAGATTCTAAGGGACCTTTCGTTCAGTCGCCTTTTGCCGATTCTAGCGCGCGACTAGGGTTAACACAAACCAACCAGCGCTGCCGCGCTGGTTGTAATACATTACCAATGGTGCTGTTATACAAAACTTTTCGGCATCTGTTGATATTCTTCATAGCTGGCAGCAGTTCACCATGGAAAGTGTCAGCCGGCTGACGCGTATTTGCATACTGTGGACGGATTCAAGGTCGCGAGAGAGCGAGATAGGAGAGAGGGAGATGGAGAGAGAGAGAGAGAGAGATGAGAGCGATACGCGTTGCGCGTTCCATTATTGTACAGAGCGTGGCGCATATTTGTGTTCACCATTCCCCCCTTCAGCGTTTCCCTTTCACACCCCGGATTATTGGCGATGTGTGAGAGTGGAGTGGGTGTATTGTGGCGCAGAGCTGACCTCGACGCGCTTTCATCCCTGTCCCGTGGATTACCTTCTCCCCGACTTGGCCCTCTATGATCGTGAATGTACAGCTCATGCTTTTTGTGTACAACCTCCTGCTCACGCCAATCACATCTTCGCTTTCCGTTCACGTCTTTTATCACATTGCTTCAGAAAACCGTTTTCACAGATGGATGCTGTGTTTACCCATTGCAGTCTGGAATCGTGTGAATCTCGGAATCGCCACCGTAAATGGCTATTATGCCTTTTCGGCGGGCGCTGCCGTTTCTCCGGCACCAAATCCTGTTTCCTCGAGCTGGTTTCCTCTCTCTCGCTCCCACCTGTTGCCTCTCTATCTCTCTATTGCCTCCAATGAGTGTATGCGCGCTTCGCTGACTCACTCCATCGAATATGCAAATTTCTTGGTGTGCGCAGCGCGATTGTGACCTGGATGCGCCCTGGGGGGAGCAATAGACGTGAGAGAGTGTTGGTTCCGTAGAGAGAGCGCAGACCGCCGCAGATGAGCGAGGCAGTGGACAGGTGTGCAGGAGAGGGGGCGAGACGTGTAGACAACCGGCAGTCAGTGGTGACCCTGAAATTCGAATGAGAGAATGTTGTGTGTGTGAGAGAGGCGGCGTCGTTGTCCGTTTAGGCCACTTGACACTTATCCGTGCTCACTTTCGTCTGTTCCCACGTTTTTTGGTGTTGTTGTGAGCGCCGGTCGGCTTATGAAGTTCTCTCGCGTCAAGGCCGCCACTGTCGCTTTCACTCGCCAGTTTTCCGCGATATTCCCCTAACCACTGTCTGGAGAGTTTGAACTGTTTTCAGAGCGCATGATCCCGCGATCGGCATGCGAGAGCGGTGAGGTATAGGCAGCGGATCCACCAATCAACACGTGTGAGTCATTGACTGGTTGCGAGAAGAGTAGACGAGGTGATATAACATGTACTGCCTGTATTTGTATACAGCTCTCTAGCGAAACCAAAGAGGAGGGAAGTGAAAAAGAGAGAAAGAGGGAGAGGGCGAGGGCGAGAGGGAGAGGGAGGGAGAGAGGGAGAGAGGGAGAGAGGGAGAGAGGGAGAGAGGGAGAGAGGGAGAGAGGGAGAGAGGGAGAGAGGGAGAGAGGGAGAGAGGGAGAGAGGGAGAGAGAGAGAGAGAGAGAGAGAGGGGGGGAGGGAGGGAGGGAGAGAGGGAGAGAGGGAGAGAGGGAGAGAGGGAGAGAGGGAGAGAGGGAGAGAGGGAGAGAGGAAGAGAGGAAGAGAGAGAGAGAGAGAGAGAGATAGAGAGGGAGAGAGAGGGAGAAAGATAGATATATGCATTCCCTTTCAGAATGTCCTCCTACTGCACTCGCAAGGCGGCGCTGTCCGTCTTTTTTGGCTGTCAGCTGGTCGCCTTTGTTTTTTCTCTCATCTCTCTCATCAGTCCCAGCTGGCAGTACGTCTACCTAGAGGTTGGTACTCGTTTATTTGTTTGTTCACCTCTTTCACCATAGATAATCAGGACAACCAGTTTTTTCGCTGTTCATTTTTTGACCAACATTTTTTCCTTATTCTTTTTACTGCGTTTATTTGCCGTTCTTGCAGAACGGCCGCACGGAGCACCACCACGGTCTGTGGCTGGACTGCAAGCGGGACTACTCCTACGACTACGGCCGGACAAGAGAGTACTACGAGACGCTGTACAGGTTGGTCATGCGCTCCTTTGCTCAACAATGCGGCTACTTCTTCCATGCTTTCAACTCTTCATGTTTGTTTTTGAATGTGCGACGCAGTATTTTTTGCAAGATTTTTTTTACAGTTCCGGCGATTTCATTTTTTCAGTTTCAGTTCTCATTCTCGCAAAAAGTCATGTTTTCGCCTAGCTTTGGAGAGCTTTAATAGTAGTTATTTAGACGCGACCTGCAAGGCTCGCCGTTCGACATCTTCTACCTGCCGCCGCTGCAGTGCGTGTACAAGTTCGACTTCTACATCGACCCGGAGGACCTCTACGACCACAATCACGACGAGAACCGCATACAGAACGACGCCTATCAGCACTTGTTCCTCGGTACGTCATGATTCACTTATTTACTATCATTTTATCGGTGCATGCCGCTACGTTTCAGCCATCGCTTACACGCTGAATTCAACGTAATTTACTAATACATTTTCTTCGGGGATGTAACAAAAAATAAAAGTATATGTAACGAACTATTCCATTTTTGTCACGTTGAGTAACGCTTCACTGTGTGTTACGTAATGAAAAAAGAACAACAACAAACAAACCGCAGAAACTAAGAGACGACATTTCACGTTGCAGGCTGGAAGATCGCCGCTTTGGTGGCCGTGGGTGTGGCAGTGGTCCTGGCTGGGTCGGCCCTGCTGCTCGGCATCTGCAGCTACTGCCATCGCACATTTATCTGCGCCAGCACCGTCCTAGTCACCATATCCGGTCAGTACGCAGGCCGCACTCATGCATTCTAGTACTGTTGTTAGTGGTCTGTGAAGTAGTTCAGAGACAGGTAAACTGTGAGATCTATCGGCAAGCGAGGCAAATCGAAACTGATAACATTCATCCTAGTCACTTTGTAAAGGAGGTAGACCGTGCAGCGTGCGCTTTTTTGATTGAAAAATGACCTTTCAGCGATTCTGTCGTGCATTGGTTTGCTGGTGTTTTACATCTGGGCCAACTACCAGGACAACAAAGTGATCAAGGAGGAGGACGAGAACATCTACGAGGTCGGTTTCACTCTTCATTTTTTCACTCGAAAAATATTATGTTTCACGAGCATCTTTTGTTTTTCATATAGTGGGTGCGTCACTTTTCACATAATATAGTGCAGACAATATCGTGAAGTAATACCTTGTTTTTTTTCTCTACAAAGATGGACTCGCATTTCACTACTTCTAGTCATATGATATACAGTTGTCCTTCAGTGGAGTGCTTTGGTATGAAAATGAACATGTCGCGTTGACGTTTAAAATGGAATTCGCAGTTACTATTCAAATGCTATATTAGGGACCACAATGAGATTTTCAAATATTTGGATATGGTATAGCAATGAATTCATAAATGTGGTCCATTTAAAGCTGATTTCAAAAATATATAATGCTCGTAGGGTTCATCGTTCACATTGCGCTCTAATTCCGCACGGCGCCGCGCACCCGAGCGCGCGCTTACATAGGGAAAGTGCGACAGAGGGCGGCTAGATCAAAGCACTGATGACGTCATCGATAGTTAAATAATGAACATATACGTTTATAATAGTATCACTAGGTTTTGTTTGACTGTAATCGATAAGTACTCGATGAAATACGTCTCTTATGTTAGCATTTTTCATTACTCACTTTGAGCGATGGCGGCTAGATCAAAGAAATATGACGTCATCGTATCACTTTTTACCGATTCTCACTACTTTACAGGGTACATGATCCCATAAAAAATATACTGTTAGAACCAGCGCGAAATGGCGAATCGTTCTATGCTAATTAGAGCACGTCATGTGTCCAGTGAGAAAATGTTACATGATTTCGCCGGGCTCTCTGCAACTCACGTTGTGGTTCCTAATGCTATATGTTATTTCGTGAGTTTCCAATCCCATAAAAACAAACAAAAAGCGTATAGGCCATCATTTCGTTTCATCGTACGGCAGCATTGCAGACTCGCTTGACAGCCGAAAGTTTTATGCTATTTTGACCCATTGCGGTGTTTTTGTGCTCGAACACTGTAGGCAAAACAGAAATCGAAAAATCGAGAAAAAAAAGAGATTTGTAGGTGTAAACTAGAAATATTCTATCTGCGCATCACGATACTATTTATGTCTCAAATGATGTTTGGTGAACAATTCGCGAATGGACTGCCGTACGACGAACGAAGGAATGCCCTATAGTTACGTGAAGTTCCAATGGCTATGCCTGTTGCAGCAGTACCTCGGCTGGGCATTCTGGGCGCAGCTGGTGGGCGCCGTTCTGCAGTGGCTGGCGTCGTTCCTCGGCTGCTTCGCCACCTCCGTCTCGTTCGGAAAGAGACGCGCCAAGCTCGTCAAGATAGAGGTCAGTAGTCCTTCCGTTTGTCTCGATTTCGGTTGTAACGGTCCAGATCAAACTGTAGCGCAATGGTTTCAAACTACTGTGATGAAGAGCACAGCCTTTTTGTCGGCTATCGAATGAACGAGCGTTGCAGATCAACGATGGCGACGACGACTTGCTTCTCGCATCGAACGCCTCCTCCTCCACCGCGCCCTTCAAGAGGAGTCGCTCACTCGTCTTCCAGGTGACTAATCGGTCGTAGGTTGTCACAGTAGAGGGAATTGATGATCAAAGTGGTTAAAAACTCATTCTCACATTCATATGTTTGGCAGGTGGACTCGGCGGACTTGCGCAAGTCGCAGCGCGACATGATGAACATCGTGCGACAGAGCCAGCGAGATGTGGGTTCGAGTTGCAATGGCTCGCTCAATGCAGTTCGAAAAGACTGCCTGTTCGTAGTCCACATAGTGGGGTTGATTGTTCGAAGTGACATCGCGTTGAAAATTACACAACAAAACCCTTTTTTGTGCCACCTGTTCCGTCAAGTCAATTAGCGGCAATGTTTCTTTCTCGATTTGAATATTTTCAGCTCTCGTCCAGGTCGACGTTCCAGCGCACTGCGTCTATGCCGCATGTGCAGAAACGGCAAAAGAAAGGCAGAGAGATGAAGGGCAGCCACAATGATTTCACACGGTGCGTTCATCTCAGCATTCCATTAAAAAACTGTCACTGAGAACTGAGAGTGATGGAGCCTGTGGTGACAAGTGCGAGACAGCACGACTACCCGGTAAACGAGTTGAGGAGGCTATGGAATGCCCTACCGGAGAAGGCTGTGTTGGAGGAGACCAAACAGTCGTTCAAGCGTGCTGACAATAGTCTGTGAAATGTTACCGTCGAAGACGGTGTTTTATCCTACGAACAGTTGTTTTTATCGACTACCGTGCTTATACAGCACGTTAGTTGAACTAATTTAGCTCTCACAGTCGTTATAAGTTATAATCCCAAAACTGTTCCGTTCCGAGCAATGACTCTTTCACAAAAAAAGATCAATGAGACATTTGCAGGTCGCAAGAATTCACCTCCTCCTCGAATATCCACTCTGCGATGACCGAAACGACCGAGACGATCGACTCCCGGCTGCGAGTATCACAGCAGAATCTCACGTCGAGTCAGCCCAGCCTCGCACTCCCAACGGCGGCTAAGGTACGCGCAACTCTCTCTCTCTCTCTCTCTCTCTCTCTCTCTCTCTTTTCATCTCTACCACTCTCTACGCAAAAGTACATTATTTGTTTCCCACAACATTATTCACTGCAGACTGCTGATAGGCGCACTTGCGCATCGCACAAAACCGATTGTGTTAGTGGAAATGTTCACGGAAATGTGCATTGCACACATGAACATGTTTTGTTTTCCAGCCGGCTCTCAAGTCTGCGCTGAAGACGCCGCAGTCGCAGCGGCGGGAGGTGGTCTCGCAGGCGACTACTGCCTACCAGCGAGACGACGACTCCGCCTACGAGTACCTGCCGTGCGGCATATCCGCCGGAGTCAGCTCGGCCGGAGCGCTCAGCGAGAAGTGAGTGATTTGTCCTTTTCGACACGTGGGCAAATACTTTTTTTCCTCGACGCATTGAAATACATATTTACTTTTTTGCTTTCGAAACGTAGTACGAATTCTCTCCGGACAAGGGGTGCGCCCGGCAGAATTAGGCAGGCTCTCGCCAGCGCTGGAAGTTGAGCCTGAAAAGAACACATCATTAGAATCAAGGCTGTAGCAGCACACCCGCAGTACACGTCGTCTCCCTTGGCGATCGCGATGACCTCTCCGTGTGTGTTGATGAATGTCGGCGGGTGGCGCACCTCCACCTCTTCACCCTCATCGTTCCTCCGTCTCTCCACCCACGCAGTGCAATGTGGTGTGAGATTCTCTTCCAACACCTGAGATCCGTCTCTCAATCATACCTTGAAGTGTTCATTTCCACGGCAAGGGAGAAGTAATAACGATAAAAGGCAAGTATGAATTTTTGTGAGATCATGCTGGTGACGGACAGACTCACGGCGACGTCTGTGTTGAACAGCTGCTGCGACGGCACGATGCTGACCGCGTCGATGCTGCGCGCGCCCCCGCACCATTGCTGCAAGTGCTCACTCTGTCACGGAAAAAAGAGACCGAGTACCTGAAGAAACGTCTTCACCCCATCGGCAGTCACCGCGCACGGACCCCACACGTTGAGTTGCGAGCGCGCGAGCGAGGTGAAGTGTGCGTCTGCGAACTCACTGCTCAGCTGAAAATTAATTCGACTTGACAATGTGTTGTTGTTTTTGCTGCGTTACCTGCCAGTCCTCGAAGGTGACCTCCATTGTTGAGCGGGAGGTGACCGGGATGCTAAAGAGTGCTGAAGGGAGTGTAACTAGACGAGTCACACATGCGCGCGTACCGTCGACATTGTTATGAGCTCCGGGATAGTCTTTGATATAGAGCTCGCGGAGGGACGGCAGCGCGGCGAGAAAGGCGATGAGCAGCGCTGGATGATACGTGAAAAATACTCCCGTTGTATCATACCACTCTTGGGAACAGTGTTTGAGAGCCGCTCGAAAGCAGTTGATACTGACCCGGCTCGGCGGCGCAGCCACACACGCACAGTGTGTGGGGATGCCAGTCGGGGTTGGCGCGGAACTGCCGCGTCCAGAATGACAGCATAGCGGGAGTTGCGCCGCGACTCTACAATACGATGTTACTGCACGACGCGGCAGAATGGTTCACCAAGTGCATGCGGACAATCGTCGACCTCTCGAATACTCCCGATAAAAAGGAAGAGGTCGCCTCGTCGTCGTCTCCCAGCGTAGACCACGTCACCACATCCCTCGCACAATCATTGTCCGCGCGGATCACGCTGCTCTGTCCGTTGTCAATTTTGTACGCCCTGTAGGTGATAGTCTATGTTGTCGCAACTTGGTTAAAAGTTCTTATTATATAGATATAGACAGTGTTAAAAAAAAGATCAGACTGCTCGAGAAGCTTAGAACGTGACGCGGCATTTTTGCGTCGACTTCGACTGCAATTGTTTTCAATGCTAGCGTTTAAATGCGAAAAAATCTCCTACAAAGTGATAAAAAACAACGTTTCCCCCTTTGCGATATTCATGAATATTAGTACATTTGATTTGCCCCACCAACTCCTTGCCAGTTGCGCACTGTCGACTTGAATCTTGAACGTCTGAAAAGAAAGCGATACAGCGGAATTAACGAAAGCAACACAGCGAAATTAAAATACCTCGTCAAAGAAGCAGTGATCGAGAGTGAGTGCGAGCTGGTAGGGACGGGGTGGGCGGGACTGCGCGTCCCTCGCCACCCGATGCAGCCGCTTGCTCACTCGCAGCAGCACCCGGGCGACACACGGCGATTCCCGCGCGATGCGCAGCCACATCTCGTCCGGCAAGTCCGGCACGATCATAGCTGCAAAGCAATTCAGCAATTCATTGCCCTGAGATGAAAGTCGCAGCGGTCGCGACGCCTGTGCCGCGGCGACCGCGCGAAATTGATTGCACATATAGCGGGAATCGAACCGGCATAGCACGGTCCGTGAACCGTGAGCGTTACCACAACACGACAACGACATGTGCTGTCGAACTAATATCGACGAGATCCGCACAGAACCAACTTTCCGAAAAGCATTTTGGCGCGCAGTTCGAATTCGCTTTACCAAGCTTCGCACGTGCACATGTTGGTAAGCGCGTATGTAACGCGGAAACGCCGATCTTTCGCGTTTTTTTATTATTGTTTCGTGTTTCCATGGGTCAAGCAATGAAACAAAGTCGAAAACTAAGCGCCACTGTGCCTTGCCATTCTGGAGTTCACACGTAAACCGCGTAGATGCAAACGTAACCAACACGGCCAGTATTCTGGACACAACAGTTCCGCGCAAACTTGGACACGCACAGAAAAAAACTACTTTGTGATTAAACTTGCGGTTTTTTAAAACTTCCAACTCTACGGGTATTGTGATCATTGGTGAAATATTAGAATATGAATACATTTTTGAAGCAGTCGATCGATTCGCAATTAATCGAAACGCATACTTATACCATATGTTTCACATTCAAAACTATTCTTTCTATGAAAAAACTAATTTTGATTATTAAAACGCAATGCAAATGCAAATGTTCAGGATTTTTTGGCCGACCTGTTGTGTTAATACTGATGTCAGTGATAATTTAGTGAACACAAACATCACAACTAAGGTCGCTGGCTCTTCTCTGATAGTTCTACGCTAATGCTTGATTATTGAAGAGTGCGAAGATAGTTTTGATGAAAGGTGAACAATGACAAACAGTATCAAAGGTGACGCGAATGACGCGTATAGCAACAGACACTCACCAGCGCAGCGATTGATTGCACAACAAAAGTTTCCCGCCTGCCATGCACATGTGAGAAACGCGCCAGACGGTTAGAGCAACGTGCAAGAGAGCGCACAGACGTTTGTGATGAAACAAAAAAATAGCAAAGTTCAATTTGATTGTCAAAACAATACAAAGTAATAACTACTTTCAGTCCGCCGTCTCGCGCGGCGTATGACAGTGTCTACGAGTCGCTTCCGGGGGAAAACTACATGGAACCGCGCAGTGTCACCACAAGAAACGAGAATCTGAGAAAGGGTGTGTTTCTCTATGCATCTCTCTCTCTCTCTCTCTCTCTCTCTCTCTCTTTCTCTCTCTCTCTCTCTCTCTCTCTCTCTCTCAAAAACATTGCTCCTGTTGCATCACGCCTGTTATTTCCCGATATCACAGAGCTCGTGTTATCTTTCGCTAAACTCATTGCACAACAATACATTTGGTGTACGTGTAAAAGTAAAATGAACACATTCAGCAAGTCGGTATTACAACAAGAAGAAAAAAAGTTTAAAAAAGACACAATTATTGTCCATGCTGCTAAATGATTCTAGAGTACACTCTGAAGAACATCTTACACATCTCTCCTGAGCGAGAGTGTGCATGACACACATCTCTCATTCAGCTCTGCTGCCGACGCTGCCCACCCCGCACGGCTCGTCGCAGTCGATACCCGCGCAGACACCGCACAAGAGTACGCTCATAGACGACGTGCAAGTCGGTGGGTGAACACCGCTCAAACATATGTCTCTGCTATTTCAAGAACGGTTCACTAGCCGGGTTGTAACACATTTGAATGTCTGATGAGGGGTGGCAACTGGAGTTTTTGTTCAGTGCGCGGCTCAACGCAGTCGATTCCCGCCAAGACGACTGTAATCGACGACGCGGGTGTGTCGAAGACGAAAGAAACTCTTATTACGGAACAGAAGCAGTTAGAGCTGCGCAGGAGTCAGCGGTACAAGAAGAAGGGAGACGACGCGGTGAGAATTACGCACACACACACAATAAGTAGTTGCGATCATAATTTAAACATTGTGGTTGTTTGCAGCCGCCTGCCCGCGTCTCTGCGCCCGCCCCACCCAAGAAGGCGATGCTGCCGCCGGCCAAGCCACTCTCCGCCAGAGACATCGGCATCGACCCCGTCAACCGGGCCGGCTACATGCAGGAGATATCGCGGGAGACGCTCTCCTCCCACGTATCGACGAGCCGCTCGCCGCCCCGCGAGACAGTGATGCCCGTCGAGACGCTGCTCAACACGCCCGGCGGCACGCCAAGAGCTCCGGTGGGCAACGCGACTCTTTCCTTTTTTCCACCAAGTCGCGCCTACGAGGCCTGAAACAATGCAAACCCACAGGCGGACACTGACCGGGGTATATAGAGAATGTAGCATGAGCGTCACTTACAGACGGACAATGCGTATCATATGTATTAGAATGATCAAGTCGATTATTCAGGAGCCGCGCATGTCCCTGCTGCCCCCGTCTCACCTGAGCGACGACGTGTTCCCACCGCCGCCGCCCGAGCTGGGCATCAACGTATTCGGAGAGGCAGGCGACCAGAAGGGCAGCCAGCGGTGGGTGGTCGCGCAGTCAATCGTCACAACTAGATCTAGATGTTTTCAAAATATAGTTGGATGTTTTTTTAGAAGAGCCAATCGTTACAGATTATATAAAGCGTTTGTAGTTTGGCCTGTTAGTTCATTGGTTGATCGCTTATCATAATATCTCTGAAAAACACACGAAAAACTTTTTTTTCTGGACTCGCAAACGTGATCGAAACAGCGTAAGAAACTGAATGAGTTTCTGAAATCTATCAATCTGAGAGTCTGAGGATGATAAGTGTGTTTCGCAGATCGATCGCCGGGCTGTCGTTGCGCGCCAATCAGTCGGTGGATATGTTCGACCGACCGGACTCTATAGCCTCGTCCGACCAGCTGAGCGGGCCGCCGCGCCGCCGCCCCGCAGCCGCTCTCCTTCCCCGACGACTGCTCGCCAGCCAACCAGACGAGGTGCGTCTCTCTCTCTCTCTCTCTCTCTCTCTCTCTCTCTCTCTTTCTCTCTCGTTCTTCATCAACCCACTGCAGGTGGACCGCTCGGTGGGCAGCTCGACAGTGCTGGAGAACGACACGATGAGCGAGGCTGCGTCGTATGCGCGAGACGCTGAGCTGCGCCTCAACCTGTTCGTCAACGATCGGCCGAGCGGCGCGCGAGTCGCCAACAGCAGTCAGGACAACAGCGAGACGACCGTGTAGCCTACATTGCCGACCACTGTGCATATCACTATGATTTTGACATCAAACGGGATCTCACTCATCGCATCACCTTTTCTTCTACCGTGAAAAGAGCACCCACTATTTTCTTCGTTCCCCCCACGCAGCTCGCATCCCTGTGCCCATGCGTCTTGCCTTGTTTTGACGTATATGATAAAGTGCATTGCTATTCGATACCTGTGGACATCACGAAAGAGCGCTAACCATGTCCATGTTTAATCACGATATCATGTCTACGTGTGCACCAGCATTCATCTGGCGAAGCATCACGATGTCGTGAATCTGGAGGCGCTTCTCGAAAAACTGTAGCTGAAAAACCGTTGCGCTTATTGCCGACGCGTCTAATTCAAATGACGTTGTGCGCGCGACGACGACCCGTGTTTAGTAGTTCTGCACGCGCCCGAGTAGTACAATAGCTGCCTTGTCCGATGGGTTGAACACACAGGTGCCGTACTAAAAGAGCGGTTTCACGTATGTAGGTGGTGAACATGTTGATGAGCATGTGCTGGTATTCCTTTCGCTTCAATGACAATTAGTAACTCGTGCGCCAACAGCTGCTTTCACATGAGAGTGAGTACATTCCGCCGTCTCAAACTCAATGGTTTCTCGTAAAGATTTCTAGTCGATGACCGATCGTTCGACGGCAGCGGGGCAAAAATGAAGACCTTACCGCGGGATAAAAGGAAATGTTACAAACATGTTATGAATTCATTACGATGCATAATTGTTACTTGTTACTTAGTTAGTTCCATATCCATATTCCGCTGATTTGCCGACAGTCATCAGACGACCATCTACCACACAAAGTGGAAAGCCTTCCTTCAGATCAGCTGGCAACGAGCACAGACGTACAAAGCCACATTATGTGTGATGGAATTGATGAACTGACTGATATGTGTTTACTTATGTACCTGGCTGAGTGAGGTCGAATGTCTCAATCGCTTTTGTGCTTTTGTAGGCCACGCAGATTCGATCGTTGAAGGTGGTGGCGGAATCGATTTCACCGCTGGAAACACACAATTCAATGCGTTAGTAAAAATGCTAGTAATGGTAAAAATGCTAGTAATCAATGTTAGTTCAGAGCGAGCTCACTTCTTTTCGATAGGCGATAGCTCTGTGTACGAGAGTCAACGAATCCGATTTTTTTCGAACTGGTACATGTCGCAGCTGTGAACAATTATCAAGTTTTCTGAACTATGAACTCACTTTCCATTCAAAACTTCAGTTGCACACATGGAATCCGCTACAACACACAGTCACCAGCCCGACCAAGCAGTGTCAGCTGATGTAGGGACCACAATGAGAATTTCAGTAGTTTGGATGTGGTATAGCAGTTTGTATCATAATGTAGATCGTTTCAAGCTGATTTCGAAAATATATAATGTTCATATAGGGTTTCTCGTTCACATTGCGCTCTAATTCCGCGCGGCGCGCGCGCACCCGAGCGCGCGCTCACACAGGGAAAGTGCGACAGAGGGCGGCTAGATCAAAGCACTGATGACGTCATTAATAGTAAAATTATGAATATACTTGTTTCTAATAGTAGCACTACGCTTTGTTTGATTGTAATCAATCAGTACTCGATGAAATACGTATCTTATGACACCATTTTTCATTACTTATTTTGGGCAATGGCGGCTAGATCAAAGAAATATGACGTCATCATACCACTCTTTATCGATTTTCAATACTTTACGGGGCACGTTTTCCCATAAATCGAATACCGTTGGAATCAGCGCGGAAGGGCGAATCGTTCTACGCTAATTAGAGCAAGTAACGCGTCCAGTCAGAAAATGTTACATGATTTCGACACAAACTTTACACCTCACGTTGCGGTCCCTACAGCTGATGGAATATTGATGAGACGCCAGGAGCCTGGATCGTTACTCTGCGGAACTCATTTATGGACAGGACACACCTCGTGAGAGAACTGCCACTTGTTGGAACGCGCCACAAGTTCTCCCTTCAAACACAACCGCCGAACATCACCGTCCGATAAAATTATGAAAGAGGAGATCATGAGAACATGTCTAGAAGACGCTGTTTTATTGTAAAACCAATACTGAAAACACCTCAAAAGTTGATAATTTTTTAAGTAAATTTCATGCTGATTTCGAATATGAACAAAAACTTTCCGGAATAGATGTTTGAACGAACCTTGGACATTCACCTGAGAGAAAATCAAGAAAAATGTCACTAACCGCATCGAGGCCGGTTGGACTGTGAGTTGCAAATTAAAAATGCGGTATCATAGCTTTTAGTTGAGTAGCAAATGGTTGACAATATTTTATATTCTAATGATCGTTGAAGGATGATCATGAACCGACAATCAGTACGATAAGGTTGGAAGTCTTGCAGTCTTACATTCACGATTCAACCTGTTGTCCATCCTCGTCTCTAGGGTTATGTTCTCTAGAAGAGTGGCCGGGAATCACAACTCGGGTCAATCCTCACATTGCGAGACCAAGAATTTACTCGCAATCAGAAAGTGCGCCGCCTGTCTCTCTCTCAATTCAAATTCATTGCGTATTCAGGAAACATATGGGGACAAAATATGTGGCTGTAATAAGTGGTGCAACGTATTTGTCTCCTCTCTCTCCTCTCTCTCTCTCTCTTTCTCCACGCAATCAGACACGCGGAAAGAGGACTATAAAAGTGGAGAGTCAGGTCCGTCCGCGTGCGGCGGCTGTTGGGCGCACAGTCAAGTGCTATCTCGTTGATTCTGACCATCAAGAGCGCATGTGGAATGAGTGTGTGTTGCGACCGTGGCGAGTGCGCGAGTGCGCGAGTGTGAGGCGAGCGGGCGCGGGAAGGCGAGAATGCGAGGCTAGGCAACGCATGTCGGCAGTGCGTGGGGATCGCGACCGCCTGAATGACTTCGCGCAAATCCTACATGCGCGAGAAAATACGCTATACAGTTGTCAAGAAAGCACACAACAGCTATTCAATATCAGTTTCCAGAATTATCGCCACTGCGCGAAAATGTTTGTTTTGTATTTTGTTCTCTTTTTTTGAACTGTGTTTTGTTTTGTTTGGCTTGTATTTGTTGCTTGCAATGTGTATTTCCCTTGTTTTGCAGTTGTGAACTACTGTTACATAAAATGTCATTTAAATTATTCATTAGCTATTTGATACTTGTGAACAACACGAGTGAGAGCTAACCATGTTTATTCACTATGTCATATCTACGTGCGCACGAGCATTCATCCGGACGTGCATAGTCCGCAGGTGCGCGGGCACTGCGCAGCCATGAGCGACTTGTATGCGGCGTTCTTGCAGAGGTAGGCCGCAGACGGACAGTCCGACACGCCCGTGGCTGGGTTGATCCTGTCGGCGCACGCTGCAATCGAGTCGTGCACAGGTGGGAGTGTGTCTGCCATATCAGCATGCTAACAATGCATTCCGGATTCGAGTCGATAGAGATCGACAAAACCAGCATCACACAATTCGGCATGACAGCGAAGGGTTACAACTTTGGTCTTGTTACAACGTTGTTGGGTTGCAATGAAACATAGGCCACTGTTTTTCCACTGTCTTGTTTCTTTGTAGAAGGAAGAGATCGAAAACATGTATAACTTACCAGTCGAGGTGGCGTTGTTGCCGCAGAATCCGCACGTCTTCGGGCACTGCGCGCGCATCACGTCGTAGTAGACGGGGTCGGAGCAGAGCGCCGTCCTGTGCGGGCAGTCGGACACGCCCGAATCCGGGTTGTTCAGGTCGCGGCACACGGCGCGCGTCACTGCAAGCATCGAAGCCATTCCACAACACCACTCGACCGACACGCACCGCTCGTGGCAGGCCCGCCAGTGGCGGCGGCGCCGGACACTGTCGACGGGGTCGATTCGGTGGAGGCGTCCGGGGAGAAGGTGGTGGTGGTGGTGGTGGTGACAGCCTGTGTCGTGGTTGTCGTGGTGGTGGGCGGGCCGCAGCACGACAACGAGTCCGCGCTGAGCGTGCCGTCGGCGCACGCGCCCCCGTTCGGAGCTGCAAGGTGCTCGATGAGAGAAAGAGAAAGAAAGAGAGAGAGAGAGAGAGAGGGAGAGAGAGAAAGAGAGAGAGAGAGAGAGAGAGAGAGAGAGAGAGAAAGAGAGAGAGAGAGCGGAGAGAGAGAGAGAGAGAGAGAGAGAGAGAGAGACTCACCGCCGAGCTCGGTGGGATTGGCTTGGTCGTCGCAGACGGCAGCAGCCGAGGCGATCACAGCCAGGATGAGGATAGCGAGGCGAGCCATTGCTTGCGGTTTCACCCGGCCGATCCGCTTTTATACCAGCCGCGGGCATTGTTTCCACCGCTCACATTGTTGGCGGGTTTCGATTGTTCAAACATTGTTCTACACATGTGTGCATGGTTTAGGCGCGCCACCTGCGCACACACGACGTGTGCATATTTGGAAAAAAAACGCCGAGTTACACCTTTTCTCATTTACTCGTAATTCTCTTCTGTTACGTGTCACAGCATAACTGTAATCTTATCCTCACGCGATTTCTTTTGAATAGAAAACTACAACATTTCAGTGAAATAACATCACTGAACATACATACATCTTTACGGGAATGCAAATGGTACCAGGCCGACACATCGGACACTCGGGAAAAAAACTTTCGTTTAGTGCGCAAAACTCGAAATCAGACACCGAAAATCAATTCAAGACGTCAAATGCAAATGCAAATGTTATTTCTTATTTGTACTTTTCTCTGGCAAACACTGTTTTGTTTTGTCGGCATTTTCAAAAATGCCGACAATACTGATTTTTCGTCAGAGTGCGGTTATACAGTTGCGCCAAATTTTATATTAACCACTTTTTTCACTTTTTTCGTCGTTTCAGATTTGTATTGCTGTTCGCTGTGTGTTATACTTTAATATGAGTCCAAGTGATGAATGCGAAATGTATTCAAGTTCAGAACACTTTTCTCAATTGTATTTCGATTCGTCATTTGCGCTCATGTACATTTCTTTTTCAACTTTTCTCTGATATACTGTATAACACTGTACTTTCAATCCAATTTTGAATTTGTGAACTGAAAATTCGAAACTCAACATTGTTGTTGAGTTATAATAGTATACTATCCTGAATGTAAGTATGTAAGATCGCAAATAGGGCGAACTCGAACAGAAGTTGATCACGTATACTTCCAAAAAAGCTTCAATAAGTCTTGTTTCAGACCGCGCAATGTGGTCGATTCACCTTCACGTGACTACGGCATACTTCACGTCTCTCGTCTCCATCGTCTCCAACCTCTTTCTCATCTACGTCATCAAGCGATCGAATGCGAAGATCACGCTCAAGCAGTACCGCTATCTGCTCGTCATTTTTGCGCTCGTCAATATTTTCTACGCCTTTGCTAATGGATCCGGGACACCGGTGAGCGGAAAAGTGCACTATAATAGACTTGTTGATCAGGTGTGTCTGTCCGGTGCGGACTCGTTTCTCGTTATGAGCGTGTCTCCGCTGGCCGCTGCTCTCCACAACAGTCGGCCCTTCAACTTAGCCTTCTGTTCCACGTTCATTTGCTGTCTCGTCTCTCTCACGTTCCAGTTCGTATACCGGTGTACTGTCATTTGCAGGTAATGATTAATTTTTAACGCTTTTCGAAACTGTGAAAATTTCAGACCTGCGCTTCTGCCGACTCTCATTCGCTACTCGTTCGTGTATTTCTGTGTTGCCGGCTACTTCATATTCGGGTTCACGTTTGGGATTCAGTTGGGACCGCCGAATGGACAGGGCATACACGAGGTAAGGTCATAGCACCAGTCACGGAACACTTGTTTTATCAGCTCGAGTCGCTGGTCAACGACGTTTACGGCATTGTTCTCAACAAAAACACCGCAGTTGGGTTCAAGTACAGAGTTGTGAGTCCCATTCATTCGTTCACCAACAACACTAAAAAGTACTTGTTTCAAGAACGGCGCATTTGTTTCGAGAGCCGTTATAGGATATCTGATATGTCTCATGCACATGGTTTGTTTGGTTTCGATGAGCGTTCACCAAATGTCATTGTTTGTACAGGTTGTTCTACTCAGTATCATCGTGATCTCGTGCGTGCTGACTGTTTGCAAGTTTCAACGAGGCAACTTGAGCGCTGTCTTCAGACGCACTCAGATTCTGCTCTTTCGCGCTCTCATACTGCAGGTGAGTAAACATGTTTTCTATGCCGTATTCCGTATATAGGCCAACCGTGATTTACGTCGTTTTCTGGAAAGACTAGACGAGTACAACCTTTCTGAACACACGAACGTTAAAACAAATCTCACAAAAAAACAATAGCGGATTACCATTTCAGTCCGTTGTTCCCGTTGTTTTCAATTTCGTCCCGGTGATTCTCTCCGCAACGCTGCCGATCTTCGGATTCGAGATTCCCATGTCGAGGGGTCTGGTAGCTGCCGTCTCCATCTATCCCATATTCGATCCCGTCATTGTCATATACTTCATCCGCGATCTGCGGGAAACCGCTGCTGGCATTTTCAAAGGTAGTTTCAAGATACTTATTCTAGTTCTAGACCAGCAAAGTACATTAGGTCGATTGTAGTCATACTATGCACTTGGCTAAACGTACGTGGACTGTGTGGAACTGAGAGAAAAGAAGACAGCACTGTTTCTTTACTTCTTTTAGTGCACACAGTTGTCTTACGAGTCAACCCGCGTCGCAAACCACCACAACTTGTGTTCCAATCTTATTGAAGATCGTTGTGGAAGCAAACTTCCATTCGAACTTTGCGAGTATCGAAAATCTATAGGGTATCCCCCCGGTTCACGGTACGGCAACCATCTCGCCGCATTTTTTCCAGACATCATTTCGTCGCATTTAGCCGCACTATCGGCCCGCGCAAAACCATTCGACCGCGCAAATCGCGCGCTTTGCGGTCCGGTCTGATTTTAGGGAAATGAGGGTCATTTGCAAATCTAATGAAGCAGAGTTTTTCATCTTCCAGAGCTTATAGTTCTATTCGGAATTAATGAATCTTCACATAAATTCAACTCCGGCTGCATGACAGTATTCCCTAGAGGACTGTTTCTCCCGATTTCGGAATTTCGTCTTTGTTATATTGATATCGATTGAAAAACTCTGATTTTCAGTCCCTTATATGGGGGAAAACTAGAAAACTTTATCACTCTCTTCAAAATGGTGCTACAGCTCCCAGTTTTCGAGGAAGTGTGCCCCGATAGTGTACCTAAAGGACTGTTTTTCCACATTGTGAATTTGCTTCGGATTTTAGCGTATTTTGGACAAGAAACACCCGAAAACGCTGAACTTGCATAAAATTCTCGTCATTTCGCACTCGTCTGACTGACCGCCGTTAATTCGCGTACCGTGAAAATGGGGGATACCCTATATTAAACGCAATAACGTCGTTTGCGTTTAATAAGATTAGGTTTACCTGACTAAATTACAAACCAAAACTGTCAGAAATGGGCCACCGTTTCTTTAGATCTAATTTACCGCTCTACAAAAGTTTCACTACCAATCACGTCCCCCCCTTCCTCCCTCTCTTTCTCTCTCTCTCTCTCTCTCTCTCTCTCTCTCTCTCTCTCGCTAGCTGGAAAGTTCACACGCCTAGTCCACTTGCAGCGCAGTCGACGTCTGTGATGAGCTTGATGATGCGACACAGCGTGTACGGGCAGTCGTCGTTCATCCACTCCTCCTCCATCTACCCCATCAACGAGCGAGGCGTGTCGTCGGCGCACGGCTCGCACGTCACTATGCCACCGTCGAGCGTCTATCACGCGCCACGCGCACCGCGCGCCACACTTGCGTCCTGAGTACCGTTTGAATCAGTCTGACAGTGATTTAGTATTTAGTTTTCTAAAAAAAATGCTGAAGTTTTTTTTTGATTTATGAACGACTAACAGTACAGCACGCATCTCTACTCAGAACTTAGTGGTCAATCAAACAATCAACCTACAATTCATTCCGAATGATTCTGACTTATACAAAACAAAATTAGACGTTTGTAGGTTCTCGCGCCCAAAGAAATATGCAGTTTTACTGACACAGTTTTTGCAGTTTTGATCATAAAGGGCAATCGTGTTGCGGACCACACCATTGAATCAGTAAAAACGTAGAAGGTGATGATCGGTATCCAATAATATTCCAAATGCGCGGCAACTCCAGTATCTATGTACCTATGCCTATGCCTAGAAATGCTGGATGCAACTGACTGCAAAGAACGATATCAACTTCACATAGTGACTCGTTTTTCAAGCTAGGATTGCTGCCTTTCATGTGGGCTACTTCGCGGGGTCCAGCGTTTCTTACATGGGATTCCAGAATACATGTATATTTATATCTATATCTATAACTTTAATCATTAAATAATGTACGATGCTATGTTGCCATAAAAAAAGTTTTGTAGTGGTACTAAATTGGAACTCAAAACATTCGTTTCAACAAATTATTTGCGACTTATGAAACGTTATGATTGACGTATATTCCCGTCAGTCATAACAAGTAGCTGACTATGACTTACAATAACTTTGAGTTGGAAAAAATCGTTTTGTCATCATTTTGTTCAAATTGTAACACGATTATTGTGTATTGTTTCCTCAATCGTTTCAATTTTTCTTCGAACTGATAATACTTTGTACAATCAAGTTGTGTTTTTTTCACGAAACATCATACATCGGCAAATTTTCTGTTTCTCTCGATATTCGCTTCCGGTTTGACAGTGACACTAACAACTTACAGTCGCTTTCCAGTCATAAAAAGTTAAAGCCGACAAACTATTTTCCGTGGTGGTTGACGTATGTGCTGTTTAACAAAAAGGTTTTTTTCCCATAAAAATCAGTGAACCGTGTTTCATATAAATGTACTTTTATGCCAGTTACCTTTGCTTTGTTTCAAACGTACCGTATGTTTCAGTATTGTTGATTGTCAAGACATGTAGGCATATATTCATCTGGTTTATCAATCCGTTCATAATAATAATACTAACAACAATACTAATAATGGTTTATCCATAGGCGCAGACAAAACACAAAACACGAAATACAAACTGGTGCGGAATGTACAAAAGTTCAGTGTTTAGTCCCCGGATGGGTCCTTGGAGGGTATTGCTCCCTATAGCAAAGCTTCATCCGGTGGGTAGCATCTTTCGAGAATCTTCTTCCTTCGTCCATATAGAGTATGCGGCCTTAATTCGTCTTCGAACGCGTGAGCCATATGGACCACGTTGCCTCTAACGTCGAACGTTTTCGAACTTCTCTCGACCATTTGCGTTGATCCATTCGTCATCATCACGTTGCGAAATCCAAGAAATCCGTGAGTTACCCACTAGTGCACTCCCAACAGGCTTATTCGGCTCCTCCTTATCGTCTCACAGTGAACGGCTCCGGACATCGATCGATAACAGTGACGTACTTCTCTTCCGGTCGCGGGTGCCGCCGTCGCCCTTCAGTTCGATTTCGCGTTGTACCTTCTTTTCCTCCAATCGAGAATCCGCGCTTCGCCCTACTAGTGCACTCTCAACAGGCTTAATCGGCGTCGCCTTATCGTCTCACAGTGAACGGCCTCAATTCGAGAATCAGTTGATACTCCACAGAAACTCATCTCCGAGCGGCGGCGGCGGTGACTTTCATTGTCGTCGGTTGGTCATTCGAGGGAGCGCGGGAAGGGGCAACCGCTCGCAGGGACGGCAAAATGAGAAGTGACCATCGCCTTCAGTGATTCATTTTCGAAAATCTTCTTTTTTTCTGTCATCTTATTCGCAGTCACGCTTAAATAAACAATATTTTCGTTATTGTTATAACATACTCATTAAAGGCACAGCAACGCATTGTTCTGTGAGTTTTGTCTTTAGGTCAATGCTTGAGTCATAATTACGCCAAGCAAACAAAGAAAACGCAAAACGACAATAACACGTTACTTTGACGGTTATCAAAATGCGCTCGCAAAGCTTGGTGAGGTGACTGCTTCAGCTGCCGCAGTCTAGAGCAAATGTGCGCAGGACAATTGACTAAACACTTTGAGAAACTGTCTTACTACGTGTCGCCGAACTGTTTTGTTCTCGTTGGCTGATCCACATGCGCTCCATCTGTTGAATGGTACACTGAGGAACAGCAAATGTCATTTTGAGAACGAGGAGCAAAATTATATATGTCCTTTTGTAGATGTGACACAAAGAAGTGTACGATATCATCAACGTTGTCGGAGAACAAACAATTTCTGAATAACTTTTAATTTTTGTGTGTTACTCTCTCTCTCTCTCTCTCTCTCTTTCTCTCTCTCTCTCTCTCTCTCTCTCTCTCTCTCTCTCTCTTTTTTCCTTTCTCTCTTATTCTCATTTACGCCGTTTTCTGTGACGTATAGTCATTCTTTCACTACAAAGCGAAACGTAATATGACGCATGTGTTATGTTTGAATCTTGAAGTATCTTTGAATTCCTAGTATTACAAGTTATCGTAGTATGTTCTGTTTGTTGCCTGTTTTTTTCAAACATACATAAACCACGGAGCATATGTTGTGCACACGTTTCAGACTATGGCAAGGCTCGTGAACCTCAATGAAACCGGCTACTTCATCATCGGATTGATATACTTCTTTCTGTCGTTGATCATGTTGAGTTTTCACGGCGTCATGATTTATGTGAGTTTTCCCCACAGCTGCGGAAACGTGATGTCATCATTCATCAGATGTTGTCTGCTGCACGCCAGTCGTGGCCTGTAGGCGTTTGCATCATGTTGGCGATTTCGTGCTTGGACATCGTACAGCTCATCTTTCATTGTTTCGTGGCGTACTACATGATCGAACATGACTTGACGCTGTTCGAATTCATGGTACGTCGCTATCGGCTGACAGCACTCCAGTGAAGTGCGATCAGTGTCAACAATCCCAATTTCAGACGCCGCTCTTCTCGACGGCGTGGCTTGGAATGATAGTACTGTCGACCCACTTGACCATTCACCAGTTTCTCTACACGTTGTTTGCCAAGCGACCCTCGTTCAAGCAATTTATGGAGGCAAAATCAAAGGTTTGTACATTGTCAAAATCTGATTTTAGTTTAACTCGCGTTTTAGTATCTTCTCTGGATCGAACTCATAGTTCTTGCCATTCACTCGACTCTTCTCTTTTACACTCGAGCCGGGATGATTATTGATATCAAATGGATGAAGTTTGGGTAAGTGAAAGTGATAGGTACAATAATAGATATATGTCACTGGAAGGTTTAACAAAAGAACAGACTTTATTGTGTTTTTACAAACAGAGCGCAAACATACTACATGTCAATGACAGACAGTGTACATTTCTCATTCAATCGCTGCTACCTAACGTGAAAGTACCACAAATTTACTATCAAATTAAGGGCGGCGCGCAGCGCCGCCCGTTTGTCTTGATCTTTGACGCGCGCAGCGCGTCACCCCCAAGGCATACTCAATTTCCTCTATCCCAATACGATATACTCCATAGTATGTGTTTTTTTGTTAGAATATCATTTGACAAGACTTATGAGTATAATACAAGAAATAAATATCGGTTGCGGTATCCAAAATATCCAAAACAACTTTTCGCTCATTCTGCCACTAAACGTGTTTACGACGACGACGACGCGCATCACGTAAGCCCCGCCCACTGCACTCTGCGCTCATTGGTCGCTCGGCCCACTGTCAGTGCAATCTGATTGGCCGAACGCTCATGCCCCGCCTTTCGCTCAGCCACTCTCACATCCCGGCCTCTTGGCTTTCTCACGAGCGTACGCTCTCTGCGCGCTCTCTCTCTTCTTCCAGCCGAGCATGCCCCGCTTTTTGATCAGCCACTCTCTTTCTCTCCAGACCGTCTGATTCTCTCACTTGCGCACGCTCTCTGCGCGCTCTCTATTTCTCGTGCGAGCCAGAATGGGCAGCCGCCGGCCTGAAATCAAATGGGTCGATCGGTGAGGAGAGGGCGAGTGAGAGAAGCTCGGCAGTTAAAGAACGTGCGAATAGCGGAGGAGCAGAGCAGTGCGAGTGAGGCTGCTTTGATCTCTGTGCCACAACTTCCCAATTCTAACAGTAATACTACCATTAACATAATATAATAAGGAAGATCAGTTTAACGCACTCGGCTTTGCAATTACAATTCATGACCGAGATTTCAGTGGCTCAGAATCTAATGAAGTCTGTTTTATATGATACGTATGTGCATACATAAATGATTCCAAAAGCAACGTTCGAATTCATTTGCAAACATCGCAAAACATTCGCAAAACAAACTGGCAAATATGAAGATCGAACGCGCCTGGTTAGTACCAGTACGCCAAACTTTTAACGGTACATGCACTCGAGATATTACATGATAACTAGTGAAGAATGGCTAGTTTACTCGTAGTAGAACTTCATTTCGACTAGCTAGTAACTTGCTAGGTAATGGAACTGCTTAGAAGATGAAGGGAAGAAGATAGAAATTAGTAACGTGTGTAGCGCGCGTCAATGAGCGACCGGCAGAGGCGTGAGCGATTGGACCAAGCTATTTCGAAGGTTTCTAATTTAAATACATTCGTATATAACACAACATTGTTCGGCAACACAAGATCTATCAGTTTCAAAAAAGCGGGAATCACAGAAACTGTTTTATAATTTCAAACCAGTGAATATTACTATGTAGATAGTGTTGTATAAGTTATTTGTATTTTCAATCATGACATTCTGACTAGTGAGTTTGTAATATGTATGTTTTATGTTCGTAATTCACCATGTGAAAAAAATTTCTTCGAAATTTGAGAAAAGGACATCCATTCTCTTTCGAAAAGTACGTAAGTAAAGAGAAGAGGTTTGTCTGGATCTGATTCAACAAAAGCACATGCATAAAATCTCTTTGCAGCTGACTAAAATATCAAAACAAACCTGCTCTTTCGAATATATGAAAATAGAACATACATATTATGCATTATGATAATTTATTTATAGTGAATTATAATAAAAATTTGGCCTATTTCACAGTCACCTTACACTATACATTTTTTAATGTTTAAAAACACAATGCAGTGTGATTCGAAAGAGCAGGTTTGTTTTGATATTTTAGTCAGCGGCAAAGAGATTTTATGCATGTGCTTTTGTTGAATCAGATCCAGACAAACCTCTTCTCTTTACTTACGTACTTTTCGAAAGAGAATGGATGTCCTTTTCTCAAATTTCGAAGAATACAACAATACTTGTTATCTTATCTGAGACATCTGTGACAAAAAACCTACTCCAGTTGTCTAGTGCAGTCACTAGGATCAGTTCAAACGATCAAGTCTACTTCCTTCAGACGAGCACTAGTTCTTCTTTACTTAGTTATTTTTTGCTGCTGTTCACACAGTCTTTTTTACTGATAGTATGCTAGTACTAACACTGTCTGGATTGGATTGTTATGAATTAAACTGCCTAGAAATGTTTTTTTTCAGTTGTTTTGTAGCTTGTTCTTTTCTCCCGCGCTGAATGGGAAAATATTGTATATCTAGATACATCAACCAAACAAACTTAGATATATTATAACAAGGCGAAAACAGAATCAAAAAGAGTAAAATCAAATGGAAAACAAAAAAAAAGAACATACAAGAAAAACATGAAAAAATGACATGAAACAGAGAACGGAAAAACACAGGAAAAAAAAAGATTTTTTTCATGCAGATACGACCATAACTGGGGTCGTTGGTTTGTTTCACTCGACATAGCCAGCAACTACGTCGGCTCACTTGGCTGTCTCCCATTCAGTCTCGCAATGATCTTTGTGATTAAGTGGAACGTGAGTGCATGTCAATATTCTATTCACTCGAAAAATTTACTTGCTAGGAAATGTTCAGTTTAATTCTCGCTCTTCCGAAAGTCTTGTACCACATCCTGATAAAAATTTTTCTGACCGGTCATACGTTTTTAGATAACACAATTTGAAACTTTTAAATGCGCTTCAAGTTGACTTTTTTTGCGCACTGACTCACATTAGCTTTTTGCTTTGGATCGGGACGATCCGATGTGATCTGTTAACGAGAGCGTTGGTTTACTACTCATAATAAAGCTTCCAGTCCAAACTTCTATCTGTTTGGAAACGAGTTTCGTCAATTCTGAATGATTGTCTTTTCATAGATGATCCACATTTCAGAATTACGTTCCGCGCGCAGTGGAGAAGAGCATCATTCTGCAGGTGCTCTCGTCGACCACTATCATGTGTGTCACTCTGTTTGTATGGGAGTTCGAGGTTGCTTGGTTCGGCGACACACTGCTAGGTTTGCAAGTTAACCTAAAATATAATCGCAAATGTGCCACGTGTTTTGGGTGTTTAAAGAAGAACTCTGGGGAAAGAGTCACCCGCCCAAAACATTAGCGCGCCCGGAACCAGATTTTGGCGGGAAACCGCGAGTACGGCAGCGGCGGGCAGCAGAGTGAGGCTCCGCCCTCGTCCAATTAGGCTATTTGGACAAAGGAATCGTAATAAATAATTCAAAAACGTAACTTTTTTAAGCCTCACGGAATTTTCATTGCCAGAATCGTGTTTCGAAGTATCAGTTTGCCCCTATTGAACGGCATTCCTAATTTCCCCGGAGTTCTTCTTTAAACATAGCTTTGACATCTTTCGTGAAACCCTTTCACGGCTTTCGAAGTTATTTTCACGTAGCTTACGTAGCATGACAGAAAAAGTAAACCACTGCTTTGCTGACAATGCACTTTGCTGCTTGGTGCTTCAAATTCTAGGTATAAACATCGTTTTGACACGTGGAGCACTCGAAGTTCGCGATAATGCGGCTTTTTGAGATTGTAGAGTGTATTGAATCAGGCGCATTTTCACCGCTCAAGATTTTCGTTCCTATTCAAACCGTTTAGAACCCATTAAAATGTTTTTTTCAGGAGTTGCTCTCACTCAGCTGTTGTGGCCTTTGTGGAACGGAACTTTAGCAGTCACCTACGTCATTTTCAACACGTAACATCACCTTATCGTCTTATGTGTTGTAAATAGTATAATTTCAGTATGCGCTCGTCAAAAGTCAAGAAAAGCGGTGCTTCGATGATATCAATCAATGACACTTCTCGCCGACAACACATGTTTAGCTTGACCAAACGAAATTAATTGTGAAATCAAAAGGTTCCTGTTCATCTGTAGACTAGTTCATGTGAATTGGTTGTCAAATAAAAGCAAACTACAAATAAAAGTGCACGAAGATTAATAATTGTTTTATCGATATTAGATAATTAGATGGTTCTTTTTTTTCTTTTTGTGTCACGCACATAGGAAGCGCGCGGTTTTACTATGAGTACTGTTACTATCAGTAAGTACTGTTAGTTTGCGGCAAAAAGCTCATAGATCTTATCTGATAGGCCTATAAACGTTACTTTCCATAGTTGAAAAAGCTCTTCACGGAAAAAAGTTTACCAAAGTCAGTTTTCCTCAGTTATGAAAATAATCAAGAGAAAGGTAAACTAATTGCTTGCTTGCTCTCAAAAGCGATAACGCGGTTCTGTGGAAATCGTTTTGTGAGGTAATCTTTTCCGTAGGTAATATAAAAACGCACGATGAACCGTGAAAAACGAACACTGAATCAGAAAGTCTACTGACAAAGTAGGCATTGTTACACGTTTTTTCTGTTCAATGAACTTGCTTGTTTGACTTGAACATTACTGCGTTTGTGGGCTCGATGAAGCGACTGTGAATAGACTTCATCACAGGTAAGATGTGAAACTTATTATGTTACAACGCTGTTTTTCTCTTAGTTTTGTGCTGTGCTGAAACAGCCACTTTGCATCGAAATTTCTCGACAAATGAAATAATATTTACTGTGATTTTTTTGTAAATAGATCAACAACATATAGATATGTATAAATCCGAAAGTTCGTTCATATATACTGAATGTCATTTCCATCACAGCGGCTTCTTTTCATGCTGAATCGTGTTTCTCACATGGACACCCGGGTGTCAAATTAAATCATGAAAATAAGATTGAAATATGCTTTCCGGG
This sequence comes from Rhabditoides inermis, assembly GCA_963966185.1. Taxonomy (NCBI): domain Eukaryota; kingdom Metazoa; phylum Nematoda; class Chromadorea; order Rhabditida; family Rhabditidae; genus Rhabditoides; species Rhabditoides inermis. The sequence continues at coordinate 56,254 of CAWZYM010000259.1, forward strand.
CAAATCATGCATGCTGAAATTAATGGTGTTATTGGTTTAATTTTAGTTGGATCAGATACCGAGATAAAATCATTGTTACGCTATGTCACGGCCCGGGCCGGGACGTCACGGCCGAATGGTCAAAGCTTGTGATCGGGACAGTACATCAGCAAGTTTCTCTCGATATTTGCTTTTCGGTTTGGCAGTGACACTAACAAGTTATAGTCGCTTTCCAGTCATAAAAAAGTTGAAGCCGACAAACTGTTTTCCGTAGTGGTTGACGTATGTGCTGTTTAACAACAAGGTTTTTTTCAATAAAAATCAGTGAACCGTGTTTATATAAATGTACTTTTATGCCAGTTACCTTTGCTTTGTTTCAAACGTACCGTATGTTTCAGTATTGTTGATTGTCAAGACATGTAGGCCTATGTTCATCTGGTTTATCAATCTGTTCATTTCCGAAAATTTTCTTTTCTCTGTCATGTTATTCGCAGTCATGCTCAAATAAACAATATATTCGTTACTGTTATAACATACTCATTAAAGGCACAGTAACGCATCGTTCTGTGAGTTTTGTCTCTAGGTCAATGCTTGAGTCATAATTACGCCAAGCAAACAAAGAAAACGCAAAACGACAATAACACGTTTCTATGACGCTTATCAAAATGCGCTTGCGAAGCTCGGTGAGGTGACTGCTTCAGCTGCCGCAGTCTAGAGCAAATGTGCGCGGCACAATTGACGAAACACTTTGAGAAACTGTCTTACCACGTGTCGCCGAACGGTTTTGTTCTCGTTGGCTGATCCACATGCGCTCCATCTGTTGAATGGTACACTGAGGAACAGCAAATGTCATTTTGAGAACGAGGAGCAAAATTATCTCTCTCTCTCTCTCTCTCTCTCTCTCTCTCTCTCTTTCTTTTTCTCTCTCTTTCTTATTCTCATTTACGCCGTTTTCTGTGACGTATAATCATTCTTTCACTACAAAGCGAAACGTAATATGACGCATGTGTTATGTTTAAATCTTGAAGTATCTTTGAGTTCCTATTACTACAAGTTATCGTAGTATGTTCTGTTTATTGCCTGCTTTTTTAAAACATACATAAACCACGGAGCATATGTTGTGCACACGTTTCAGACTATGGCAAGGCTCGTGAACCTCAATGAAACCGGCTACTTCATCATCGGATTGATATATTTCTTTCTGTCGTTGATCATGTTGAGTTTTCACGGCGTCATGATTTATGTGAGTTTTCCCCACAGCTGCGAAAACGTGATGTCATCATTCATCAGATGTTGTCTGCTGCACGCCAGTCGTGGGCTGTAGGCGTTATCATCATGTTGGCGATTTCGTGCTTGGACATCGTACAGCTCATCTTTCATTGTTTCGTGGCGTACTACATGATCGAGCATGACTTGACGCTGTTCGAATTCATGGTACGTCGCTATCGGCTGACAGCACCTCAGTGAAACGCTATCATTGTCAACAATCCCAATTTCAGACGCCGCTTTTCTCGTCGGCGTGGCTTGGAATGATAATATTGTCGACCCACTTGACCATTCACCAGTTTCTCTACACGTTGTTTGCCAAGCGACCCTCGTTCAAGCAATTTATGGAGGCAAAATCAAAGGTTTGTACATTGTCAAAGTCTAATTTTAGTTTAACTCGCGTTTTAGTATCTTCTCTGGATCGAACTCATAGTTCTTGCCATTCACTCGACTCTTCTCTTTTACACACAAGCCGGGATGATTATTGATATCAAATGGATGAAGTTTGGGTAAGTAAAAGTGATAGGTACAATAATAAATGTATATCACTGAAAGGTTTAACAAAAGAACAGACTTTATTGTGTTTTTACAAGCAGTGCGCAAACATACTACATGTCAATGACAGACAGTGTACATTTCTCATTCAATCGCTGCTACCTAACGTGAAAGTACCACAAATTTACTATCAAATTAAGGGCGGCGCGCAGCGCCGCCCGTTTGTCTTGATCTTTGACGCGCGCAGCGCGTCACCCCCAAGGCATACTCAATTTCCTCTATCCCAATACGATATACTCCATAGTATGTGTTTTTTGTTAGAATATCATTTGACAAGACTTATGAGTATGATACAAGAAATAAATATCGGTTGCGGTATCCAAAATATCCAAAACAACTTTTCGCTCATTCTGCCACTAAACGTGTTTACGACGACGACGACGCGCATCACGTAAGCCCCGCCCACTGCACTCTGCGCTCATTGGTCGCTCGGCCCACTGTCAGTGCAATCTGATTGGCCGAACGCTCATGCCCCGCCTTTCGCTCAGCCACTCTCACATCCCGGCCTCTTGGCTTTCTAACGAGCGTACGCTCTCTGCGCGCTCTCTCTCTTCTTCCAGCCGAGCATGCCCCGCTTTTTGATCAGCCACTCTCTTTCTCTCCAGACCGTCTGACTCTCTCACTTGCGCACGCTCTCTGCGCGCTCTCTATTTCTCGTGCGATTAGAGACTAGAGCCAGAATGGGCAGCCGGCCTGAAATCAAATGGATCGATCGGTGAGGAGAGGGCGAGTGAGAGAAGCTCGGCAGTTAAAGAACGTGCGAATAGCGGAGGAGCAGAGCAGTGCGAGTGAGGCTGCTTTGATCTCTGTGCCACAACTTCCCAATTCTAACAGTAATACTACCATTAACATAATATAATAAGGAAGATCAGTTTAACGCACTCGGCTTTGCAACTACAATTCATGACCGAGATTTCAGTGGCTCAGAACCTAATGAAGTCTGTTTTATATGATACGTATGTGCATACATAAATGATTCCAAAAGCAACGTTCGAATTCATTTGCAAACATCGCAAAACATTCGCAAAACAAACTGGCAGATATGAAGATCGAACGCGCCTGGTTAGTACCAGTACGCCAAACTTTTAACGGTACATGCACTCGAGATATTACATGATAACTAGTGAAGAATGGCTAGTTTACTCGTAGTAGAACTTCATTTCGACTAGCTAGTAACTTGCTAGGTAATGGAACTGCTTAGAAGATGAAGGGAAGAAGATAGAAATTAGTAACGTGTGTAGCGCGCGTCAATGAGCGACCGGCAGAGGCGTGAGCGATTGGACCAAGCTATTTCGAAGGTTTCTAATTTAAATACATTCGTATATAACACAACATTGTTCGGCAACACAAGATCTATCAGTTTCAAAAAAGCGGGAATCACAGAAACTGTTTTATAATTTCAAACCAGTGAATATTACTATGTAGATAGTGTTGTAAAAGTTATTTGTATTTTCAATCATGACATTCTGACTAGTGAGTTTGTAGTATGTATGTTTTATGTTCGTAATTCACCATGTGAAAAAAAATTCTTCGAAATTTGAGAAAAGGACATCCATTCTCTTTCGAAAAGTACGTAAGTAAAGAGAAGAGGTTTGTCTGGATCTGATTCAACAAAAGCACATGCATAAAATCTCTTTGCAGCTGACTAAAATATCAAAACAAACCTGCTCTTTCGAATATATGAAAATAGAACATACATATTATGCATTATGATAATTTATTTATAGTGAATTATAATAAAAATTTGGCCTATTTCACAGTCACCTTACACTATATATTTTTTAATGTTTAAAAACACAATGCAGTGTGATTCGAAAGAGCAGGTTTGTTTTGATATTTTAGTCAGCTGCAAAGAGATTTTATGCATGTGCTTTTGTTGAATCAGATCCAGACAAACCTCTTCTCTTTACTTACGTACTTTTCGAAAGAAAATGGATGTCCTTTTCTCAAATTTCGAAGAATACAACAATACTTGTTATCTTATCTGAGACATCTGTGACAAAAAACCTACTCCAGTTGTCTAGTGCAGTCACTAGGATCAGTTCAAACGATCAAGTCTACTTCCTTCAGACGAGCACTAGTTCTTCTTTACTTAGTTCTTTTTTGCTGCTGTTCACACAGCCTTTTTTACTGATAGTATGCTAGTACTAACACTGTCTGGATTGGATTGTTATGAATTAAACTGCCTAGAAATGTTTTTTTCAGTTGTTTTGTAGCTTGTTCTTTTCTCCCGCGCTGAATGGGAAAATATTGTATATCTAGATACATCAACCAAACAAACTTAGATATATTATAACAAGGCGAAAACAGAATCAAAAAGAGTAAAATCAAATGGAAAACAAAAAAAAAGAACATACAAGAAAAACATGAAAAAATGACATGAAACAGAGAACGGAAAGACACAGGAAAAAAAAAGATTTTTTTCATGCAGATACGACCATAACTGGGGTCGTTGGTTTGTTTCACTCGACATAGCCAGCAACTACGTCGGCTCACTTGGCTGTCTCCCATTCAGTCTCGCAATGATCTTTGTGATTAAGTTGAACGTGAGTGCATGTCAATATTCTATTCACTCGAAAAATTTACTTGCTAGGAAATGTTCAGTTTAATTCTCGCTCTTCCGAAAGTCTTGTACCACATCCTGATAAAAATTGTTCTGACCGGTCATACGTTTTTAGATAACACAATTTGAAACTTCTAAATGCGCTTCAAGTTGACTTTTTTTTTGCGCACTGACTCACATTAGCTTTTTGCTTTGGATCGGGACGATCCGATGTGATTTTTAAACGAGAGCGGTGGTTTACTACTCATATTAAAGCTTCCAGTCCAAACTTCTATCTGTTTGGAAACGAGTTTCGTCAATTCTGAATGATTGTCATTTCATAGATGTTCCACATTTCAGAATTACGTTCCGCGCGCAGTGGAGAAGAGCATCATTCTGCAGGTGCTCTCGTCGACCACTATCATGTGTGTCACTCTGTTTGTATGGGAGTTCGAGGTTGCTTGGATCGGCGACACACTGCTAGGTTTGCAAGTTGACCTAAAATATAATCGCAAATGTGCCACGTGTTTTGGGTGTTTAAAGAAGAACTCTGGGGAAAGAGTCACCCGCCCAAAACATTAGCGCGCCCGGAACCAGATTTTGGCGGGAAACCGCGAGTACGGCAGCGGCGGGCAGCAGAGTGAGGCTCCGCCCTCGTCCAATTAGGCTATTTGGACAAAGGAATCGTAATAAATAATTCAAAAACGTAACTTTTTTAAGCCTCACGGAATTTTCATTGCCAGAATCGTGTTTCGAAGTATCAGTTTGCCCCTATTGAACGGCATTCCTAATTTCCCCGGAGTTCTTCTTTAAACATAGCTTTGACATCTTTCGTGAAACCCTTTCACGGCTTTCGAAGTTATTTTCACGTAGCTTACGTAGCATGACAGAAATAGTAAACCACTGCTTTGCTAACAATGCACTTTGCTGCTTGGTGCTTCAAATTCTAGGTATAAACATCGTTTTGACACGTGGTGCACTCGAAGTCCGCGATAATGCGGCCTTTTAAGATTGTAGAGTGTATTGAATCATGCGCATTTTCACTGCTCAAAGTTTTTGTTCTTATTAACACCGTTTAAAACCTCATAAAATGTTTTCCAGGAGTTGCCCTCACTCAGCTGTTGTGGCCTTTGTGGAACGGAACTCTAGCAGTCACCTACGTCATTTTCAACACGTAACATCACCTTATCGTCTTATGTGTTGTAAATAGTATAATTTCAGTATGCGCTCGTCAAAAGTCAAGACAAGCGGTGCTTCGATGATATCATTCAAAGACACTTCTCGCCGACAACAGACGTTTCGCTTGACCAAACGGAATTAATTGTGATATAAAAAAGGTTCCTGTTTATCTGTAGACTAGTTAATGTGAATTGGTTGTCAAATAAAAGTAAACTACAAATAAAAGTGCACAAGGCTTTATAATTGTTTTATCGATATTAGATAATTAGATGGTTCTTTTTGTCTTTCTTTTTGTGTCACGCACATAGGAAGCGCGCGGTTTTACTATGAGTACTGTTACTTTACTATCAGTAAGTACTGTTAGTTTGCGGAAAAAAGCTCATAGAATTTACCTGATAGGCCTATAAACGTTACTTCCATAGTTGAAAAAGCTCTTCAGTTAAGAAAATATTCAAGAGAAAGGTAAACAAATTGCTTGCTTGCTCTCAGAAGCGATAACGCGGTTCTGTGGAAATCATTTTGTGGGGTATTTTTTCCGTAGGTGATATGTATGCACGATGAACCGTGGAAAACGAACACTAAATCAGGAAGTCTACTGACAAGGTAGGCATTGTTACACGTCTTTTGTGTTCATTGAAGTTGCTCGTTTGTTTTGAACATTACTGCGTTTCGACTTTTCAACGAAATGAATGTGAAAGAGCACTTCTTGAAAAGCGTGGGCTCGATGAAGCAACTGTGAATAGACTTCATCACAGGTAAGATGTGAAACTAATTATCTTACAACGCTGTTTTTTTAGTTTTGTGCTTGTGTGAAAAGAGTACGTGCATGCTGAAAAAAACGATGAGGAAAGTTGTAGCTGCGAAAAAAATTGAGTGAGTATGATTGTCCAATTTTTCGAAGAACAAGGTTGACTGAGTCATTGGTTTAACGAAAAGACGAAAAGGCAATCAATCAAGCAAGGGGTTCCACAAATTTGCGAACATATTTACGGCCGAGATATGATGCGTTGTTCGAATGCAGAAGTGAAACAAACGCTGCGCTCCATAAAAGTTTTTTTCAAACCTTTTATTTTTAAGATTTTAGATAAACAGTGACGTATGTGAAAAGCGTGAGGTAATGAATTTTCAAATGCGTGCGAAAGTTGCAATCAGGAATCGAACGCGTGACTGCAAGAGTGGTAGCCACTTTGTTTTTCACTGCGCCAGGCCGTCATGATGCGCAAAGATCGATCCGTTTCCCGAGAAGTCAATTCTATGCGAGAGCGATCGCAATAGCGATGCAAAGAGCGGTCATCCGCAAATGAGGTTCCCCGCCAAAACAGAAATTCGAACGCCTATTTTAGTGGGGCAACCGATACGTGGCAACTGCGGGGATAACACTGTAACGAATGTAGTTTTTCGTTTATCTGGCACCACAGTAGGTGAACTATCGCACTGGGGTTCAAAACAATGCTTCCTGCACCTTTTTATATAAATTCATACCATAATCGTGAGAAAAAAAAAACAGTTTTGACATCTCGAAGACTCAGCCGGTAGCAATAAAAACTTGCTCAGTGCGTATTATACAGTACTATCCGTGAAAAGTGCGAAAGTTTTCAAAAACAAAACAAATTTTTTTGTAACCCGAGTAAAACTACCGATATCGGTCCGAAATTCACGGTGAGTAGGTAAAAGAAGATGGCGGATTCAACCATTCTATCAGTTTCCATATGAGATCTTTCCTATCCAAAGTACGCCTACTCTCAGTTTGTCATTAGTCAGCCATGAAATGATGCGACATGTTTATAATGTTTTTGACGAGAAATGTTGAGCCAAACGCGAACGAAACATAATTCGTTTTCGTTTTGATCTTCGTTTTTTTTTTAATTCACCAGTTTAGATCTCTCTTTACGGTGAATCTGTATTACACCTACTGTTTTCAAATGTACACTTTTTGTTATTGACTACGGAATTACTTTTTTAACACACGTAAGTTTAGAAAAAATACAAAAAAGTGAACACGACATCTATGTACATAGGTGTAACTATATTTTGAATTGAAAAACTATATTGTGACGAAACACAAAATTACTGTCGATAAACGTGTTTTTTTTGACCAACTTTGCCAGAGTTGGTCTACGACAACTCAACGGTATGCGGGAAAAGACGAAAGGGGTGAGAAAAGCGTGCCAGCTGAACGTAATAATAATAATAGGGCAACAACCAAGACATGTAAATTTCTCGTTTGATAAACCCTCAGGAAATCATTGATTGAGTTGAGCGTATTTTGAATGATGAGGTCATAGTGAGAGTCAAATACCAGAGAAGTGCTCATTGTTATGCCCAAATCCCGGACTGAGTGAGCGGGTGCGAGAGTGGTGCCGCTTGCTGTATACTCAAATCGGGAATTTCGGCGACCAATGTGCAAAATTTGTGTCTTTTCAGTGGAAATTTGTAATCCCCATTGATGAGACCAATCAGTAACTGTGTCAATGGCACATTGAAACTTGGATTTGGCAGAAAGATCGTCTTTATCAAATGCGAAAGAAACTTTCAAATCATCTGCATATAACTCACACGAAACATAATCAGGCAAATGCGCTATGATGTCATTGATATACACATTGAACAATATTGGGCCCAGACACGACCCTTGCGGCACGCCGCAATTGACGAGTCTTGGTGCGGAAAGTTCCTCTCCAACCATCACCTGTTAGCAACGGTCGGACAGGAAGCTACGAATCCACCCCAATACATTTCCTCTTACACCGAGCGAATGCAACTTATTAAATAAAAGAGAATGGTTTATAGTGTCGAATGCTTTCTTAAAATCGATGTATATGCAATTAATCACAAAACCGTTAGAAACATGTTTCAACCAATGACTATAGCACTGAATGAGTTGAGCGCCTGTCGAACGATTCTTGCGAAAACCAAACTGCTTAGATGAGATAAGGTTATTTGATTCGAGGAATGAAGTCAATTGTTTAACAAAAATGCGCTCAAGGACTTTAGCAACAATGCTGGTAAGACTAATAGGGCGGTAATTGGAGATGTTATCACGAGATCCCTTTTTGAACAATGGCTTGATATACGCCAGTCTCCAGATTCGGGGGACTGCGCAGACCGATGTGGACATTGAAAAAAAGAATCGAAAGTGGGACACTAATAGTATCTACCGTGTTCTTCAGAAAAGTGTGAGTGATGCCATCGGGACTGGTATTAGTTTTTGATGCTAATCGTTGCATGGTTTTCTGTATTTCTGCATAGGATATTTGAATGGACGTGAGTTGATGTGTGTGTTGCGGGAGCACGGCACCTGTCGGAGGGGCACCCTGAGGCGAGAATATCGCATCAAAACGCTCACCGAAAAGCTCCGCCTTCTCCCGTGACTCATGCACCAAAACACCATTTCGAGAGAGAGACGCGATGCCATCCGCGGGGAAGAGCCTAGCGCGCACATCTCGAAAGAGCGCCCGCTTACTCCCTCCCGCTATCAGCCGCGCTTCCCTCTTACAATGCCATGAAAATATCGCTTTGCGTAATTTGCGCTGAGCTTTATCAGATTTTCTAGACTCGGGATGTAGGATCGAATATCGCAATGCTTGTTTTCTCAATTTCTCGACATGTTTTGGCGGGTTAGTTGCTCTACGCGGGGGAAGGAGAGGAATGAAGTTAGTAATAAGAAGTTTCATTCGCTCGGTAAAAAGAAGTGTAGCCTGTTCTAATGTCAAACCAATGAAATCAGATGTCCAGTATTGTCCACGCAATTGCCTTGTTTATCTCATCCCATTTCGCTCTCCGATATGCCAGGCGGGGCGTCTCTCTCACTGCCTCACTCACCCCGAGTCGCAACCGAAACTCAACTGGTAAATGATCACAGACAGAGAAACGCGGCAGCACACTGACACTTTGAAAAAGTAATGTTTCTCGCCAGGCCGGCGCCGTCTTCCAGTCCATAGACCTGGCCAGCAACTACGTGGGCTCGTTCGGCTGTCTGCCGTTCAGCGTCGCTATGCTGGTCATTATCAAGTGCAAAGTGAGAGAAGCGTGCATAATTCATAGACGCTTCGCCAACAATCAAACCTCATTCGATTGAGTATATCGCGGTTGTTGAAAAGCTCATTATCGAAAGAAAAAACCTCACTTTGAAACCTGTTGTCCTAATGAGCTCATTGATGAAAAACGTGTTGATAAGCTGATTGATGAAAAAAAACATCACTTTGAACTGTCTGAAAATGATCGAACATTGTCAGCTCATTGATGTATTTTTAAACAACTCCGATGAAAATGGTGTGCTTTTTCAGTGTTACGTTCCACAAAAAAGCGAGACTTCTATCATTCTCCAAGTTGTTACGTCATCGGCTATCATGTGCGTCTCGCAGTTGGTATGGCAATACGAGGAAGACGTCTTCGGAAAGGACGCGATGGGTTAGCGAATGAAGGTGACGTGTTATGAAAAGACTACTTAAGTGATTCAAATCACGCAGCTTTTCTGGCCGATTTGGGACGGTTCGATTGCTGTCACACACGTGGTATTCAAACGGTTGGTATTCAAACAACAGTTTACCTCTCAAAAAATTGTTCTTTCATGCATTGCGTTTTTCAACAGCTCAAATGAAATTTTGTTATTATTCAAGACACAATGACGCTGAGTTTTTGTTTTGGTTTCATTGCTTGAGCCATAAAAACACGAAACAATCAAAGACACAAAAGAACGGCGTTTCCTTGTTAGCTACACGCTTACAAACATGTGCACGTGCGAAGCTTGGAGGGGCGATTTCGAACTTCGCGTCCAATAACTTATCGAAAAGTAGAAACTGTGCGCATCTCGTCGATATGAGTTCGACAGCACATGTCGTTGTTGTGTTGTGGTGATGCTCACGGTTTGTGGACCATACTATAGTGGCCGCGCGGAGAGACACGCGCGCGCTCACCGTTCGCGCCCTCTCCTCTCGCCACAGTCGTTTCCGCAAGAATTCAAATATTTTGCCGTCAATAGAAGGCTAAGTACATTCCGCGCACTATTTGCCGGTTCGATACCCGCTACGTGCAAACAGTTTTGCCAAATTCTCAAGACTTATTTTCGATAAATCCTTGTAATTCTAAACGTCTCGGTGCGCCGGAAAGACATTTGAAAGAAAAAAGAGAAAACTGTTTGCACGTAGCGGGTATAGAACCGGCAAACAGTCATATCGTGTTCGCAAAATTGGAAATTTGACTATTCTTGAACTTCTATGTAATTTGCTCTCGTGCTTTAGAGCGACGCGAGAAAAATGTTACCAAGTTTATTAGCTCTGACTTACTACTTTATGTAAAAATAGTGTTTGGGCTGCCATACAACTACATCTAATGAGGGATAGTTTTTTTTCGAGAAAAGGTTAAAAATATTGTTCAGACTTCGTTCGACAAAGCAAATACGTAAAACCGGATGACCAAAAAAACAATTCTTTTGTGTGTGTTTAAAGGTTCGAATAAAGGTTTTTGTGACAAAACGTGTGTCAAGAAAAAAGGCTGATTAGAGATGACACTGCAACATTTTGAAGTAAACATTTTGAAACACTTTGTGATCGTATCAACACTGTTTTCTAATATTCACATTACTAAAACTATTTTTTGATAGTACTAACAAGGTCTGCGATGAATAAAACTGCAAAGAACAAAAAAAGTGTCACTCTGTTCGTAAGTGAGTTTGAGAACGTTTGGTTCGGCTAAACGGTGCTATGTAGGTTCCCCATTTACGCAACTTCGCCACTTTCTATTTTTTTTCTGAATGCATGAATCTCAAAAAAAAAATGCAAGTTTTGAAGTCACGCCGAATTTTCACAGTTTTTTTCAAGAGAAAGAAGTGTTTTCGTCCCAGCATGTTTTTCGGTCGAAATGTTTTATTATCTCTCATCAGACCATTTGCAAACGTTCATTTGTTTTTTGAGCATGACCTTACTCAGCTACTGTGGCCTCAGTGAACCGGAACTCCAGCAGTAAACTAAGTCACTTTTAACTTGTTTTTTTTCGTCTCACGTAATTTGTGAATCAGTCTGCGCTCGTCGAAAATCAAGAAAAGCGGCGCTTCGATGGTCTCAAACAATAACACTACTCGCCAACAACATATTCGCGTGGCAAGACAAATGAACTAATTGTGTTAAAACGTACCCTGTTTTTTTGTTGAAATATAAAAAAAAAACTTTCGAATAGTACTAGTAAATTTGTACTAGTAACTGATGTAAATTACATTCAATATACGTTTTATGGAGTTTGAAGTACATAGTTTTGTTCCGGTTCCGGTTTTTCGCGGGTTTTCATTTGTCGTTTTTTCAGTGTTTCGTTCACTTACTTACTTAATTACTGCAATGTTTTTTTCAGCTTGCAAGCGCGGAGCCCATTTCGTGCCACAGTGAACGGTCTCGAGCTGCAGTTGTTTACTGTATGTAGTCGTTTCTGCGCCCATAGAACAGCTTTGTATCGATGCGAACAGAATCTGCCCAGCGAGTTGGCGGCCGTCCGGGTTGATGCAATTCACAATGCACTTTTCGAAAAGCGTATGTTCGATAAAGTTACATAAGTAATCTTATGTAAAACTTTTTCGTTATGCGCGATTTCATGAAAAATTTAAATCCACCGATACCACCCTATGAAGCACCCCTGAAAACCAGAATATGCTTAAATCACGTTTTTATTGTCACCTCGTTCGATTCCACATAACGTTGGACATATGTACGATAACTACCAAATATGTCTCTAGAAAATGCTGTTTTTAATTGTCTGATTTTGGATGGTTTTTATATTGCGCATACGAGCATCAAGTCAAACTCAGTTCGGAAATGATTTGACGTAATTTGCTTTTGTGTTGTTCATATATGTTTGTTTTGCATTTCTCGAGAATATTAACAGTCAACACCATGAGTGTGTTGACAACATATGCGAAGCTAATGATTTTATACAAATGTACGAAGGTATTCATTATCACAACGTTGTCTATTCGTCATTCGTTGTGATAGGAAGATTTTTTTCACGTTTTTCACAACGTTCATTCATGCGAAGTAGTTACCCTGTGAATTATTTGTATTTGAAGATTTTTATTTAACGAGTGAACGAGTTGTTCGTGTTTCATTAGACGTGTGTACACGTTGTGTGTGTGTGTGTGTGTGTGTGTTAAAAAGTTGTTTCAAGTAAGTTCATTCAAAAAAGTTCAGTTTCAAAAAAAGTTTCAGTTTCAAAAAGTTTCAAAAAAGTTCAAGTTCAATTAAGTTAATTCAATTAAGTAAGTCAATTCATACGCTTCAAACGCTGCCAAGTTTTTGTTCAAAACACTTTGTCCTGTTTTTTCTCACTGTACTAGAATCGTTTTTGTTCTAAAAGCCTGATCTATGATTCACGGTGAGAGGTTTTAGTATCATACAAAAGGTCTGATTCAAATGTACTTTTTTATTTACTACATGTGAACTTGTTTTCATGCAGTTACTGAAAAATACAAAACGTGTAAAAATGAAATGCTATTCAAGCACTTCAATGTTGTCGGTTCACGCCTACTCACAGGTTTTTTTTTGTATTCTTCACGTAAGCTTTAGTTTTGTGCTGGCTCATTCAAATTTTGTGCGAAAATGAAACATGTTAGAGCATGCTCAACCAGCTGAGTTCGTTCACTAAAGCACAGGGAACTCGAAAAATTATTTGTAAGGTGGTACTAGCCGTTTGGTAAAGGGGGAGTGTACACCAAATCAACATGTTCCGTTAAAATCAACTGCTTTGGTCAAAACGTATACCAAACCAATTTGCGTGAAACTTTGCGCAAAAAAGTTGCGCAATACCCCAAAATGCAGTCCACGTCGTCTCAGGTCTCTATGTGTACTCATTACTCAATTTGGAGAAAAAACACCATTGAAGTTATCGATTTGGAAGCTGTCCGCAGTATACTTTTCTCATCCAAGAATCAGTTCCGTTTTTTTTCGAATAGTTTTACCGTGTACCCTAAAAAATCAGCTTGAATGATTACGGATGGAGAAAGATACAGTAAAATTACGAAAAAGTGCGCGCGCTCTCACTTATATTTTGCGATTTTCTTCATGTCCGCGGCCATAACTTGATTTGTACCGAACCAAGCTCTAGTTGTATGACACTTTGCAAATAATTGTATTTACGTCTTCCGATGCAGTCCACGTTGTGATCGCTAGTAGGCATTCTTAACATGTTTAAAAAAAAATTCGACGCGGCTTGATTGATATTGCTATCGCTTAAAGGTAGTGTACACTCTGAGATTTGATCAAATTATAGGGCAACTCCCCCGTTCATCGTACGGCAGTCATTTCTCAGAATATTTACCAGACAGCATTTGAGGCATCAGTTATCAATAGCTCGTTATCTGCCCGCGCGAGACCATTCGACCGCGCAATTCACGCACTTGGCGGTCTCTTTTGGGGAAATGAGGGTCATTTGCAAGCCTAATGAAGCGGAGTTTTCCAGCTTCTAGAGTTAATAACTCAGTTCCCGAGATTCCTAATGACACGAAACTTTCACAAGATGTCCGTAGTACTGATCCCCATAGATTCTCCTCGGTGATTTTTGATTGTTCAATTGGTTCCCGAGATATCAATCGATAACATTTTATGTACGACCATTTTGTAGGTGATTCACGCCAAAAGAAATAACGCACTTCAAAGTGAACCAAATTGCACCAAATTTTGATATGTTCTACCCAGAGGCCATACCGACAGAATGATTTCGTTAAAATTTTCTTTTTTGCGTTTATTACAGTACTGCTGCGCAAAAACTCCAAAGTGACATGCATTTACATAAAAAAAATTTCATTGAACTGTGAAAAAAAAGTGAAAATTTCATTGAACTGTGAAAATTTCAATGAAAATCATGAAAACTTCATTGAAACGGTGAAGATTTCATCGAAAGTGTGAAAATTTCAATAAAAATGAAAATGAAAGGATGAAATTTTCGATGAGTTTCTCACCTCTTTAATGAAGTTCTCGTTGAAAATTTTAACCATTTCATTTTCATTTTCATTGAAACTTTCGTCTTTTTTTCAATTTCATCAATTTTTCACATGTCAATGAAATTTTCACATTTCAATGAAATTTTCACCGTTTTCATCGAAATTTTTAATGAAAGTCAACATTGATAGGACAGAGCCAGTGGCACCAAAGCACTGGCACCAATTTTCCTTAGTGGTACTATGGAATTAATATTTCTTGTGTTATAAATAGGTTTTTAATCGTTTCATAATGTAATATTTTGTCATTTAAACTTTGAAAGTATGCACTTCATCCTGGTATGGTCAACTCCACTTTCAAATACAGAGTGAACACTACCTTTAAGTGAGAAAAGTCTGTTCGATTCTTGTGTGAAACGTGTTATACTTTGTTGTCTCAGTTTTTCAATCCCGTTTTTTAACAGGTTCCACTGATTTCCGACAGTTGCAGAACCTCTCATTATGATTAATATTGAAGAGAACGAATATGCGTCGCATTTTATCATTGGAACGGTCTATTTTATAATTTCCGCAACCATGCTTGTGTTTCATGCCATGATGTTAATAGTAAGTCTGGTTTTTTTAATGTTGTTTTAATTGCATCACAGCAATTGTTTTTGTTCTAGATGATTCACAAAACGCTTTTGAAATGGTACATGAGCGTTTGTATTATGGTTGCGATTTCTGTTTTTGACATTGTACAGCTGGTATTTCATTGCATTATAGCAGCATATCTTCTTATGAACAACTACTCGCCGATCACGTTTTTGGTCTGTGAAAACAATCGTGTGGTTATCAATTGAATATGTAGCACTCACCACGAAAAAAAACCCCAGTAAAATACATAATAGTTCTTTAGACTCCACTCTGCTCTACTGCTTGGTTGGGCATGATTCTGC
Organism: Rhabditoides inermis; assembly: GCA_963966185.1. Classification (NCBI taxonomy): domain Eukaryota; kingdom Metazoa; phylum Nematoda; class Chromadorea; order Rhabditida; family Rhabditidae; genus Rhabditoides; species Rhabditoides inermis. The sequence continues at coordinate 71,630 of CAWZYM010000259.1, forward strand.
TATCCACTCACCTCGCTCTTCATCAGCTTGTGTACGCAGCTCTCGCGAGATGCATGTTGAGAAAAGTTATTGAAACCGTTTCAAAGGTATGCATGTTTCAACGTTGGGCAAGTTCCGGTTTGGCCACTCAGTCAGACTGCCGGATTTATAAAAAAAACATAAAGGTGAAGGATAAGGTAAAAGTAATGCTCCCTCGCTCTCTTCTCCAATCAAAAACGATTTTTGAGTACTTTGCGGAGATTGAAAAAAAACTTTAGCACGACACCATGACCTAGCGTTTTTCAAACGACGGCTCATGCCTACTTCTGCAACAATGCGTCCGTGGGTGTCTAGCCTCGCGAAACATCTTTGCAGCAGACTGCCATTTAATCAATCACCTGGGTACGATCAAGCGCCCGGAAAAGAGAACGAACTTTCCATCCACCGAGTATAGCGAACTTTCCTAACCACTACACTACTGTCATGACTTTTCAAAGCAGCCTACATACATACTCTTCACATTCTAATTCTATACGACTTCATCACGAAATGATCGAACCAGGTTTCACAGATTCATACGTGACGGATACGTCAGTTTCTTGAATTCACGCTGCATGAAATGAGCAGCAGAAATTTCAACTTCGAAAGTTCTCGCCAAGAACGCACGCCATAGGCAAGACTTGTACATCCGGTTCATCCGGTAACATCGTTCCAAATGTTTCAATTCGACACTTCTGACAAGAGAACAAACCGATTTGATGTAGTGGTTAGCAAATCGGATTACGAATGGTTCGATTCTTTTGTTTTTCAAATTCATGCATACTGTTACAGGTTTTTTTTCTTAGTTTGTTTCACTGACACCAATCAACCGCGTTGAAGAGTGCGCTATAGGTAAAATAGTTACCGTTCAGCACATCAAGTCTGCGCCCCTGCAAAACATGAATGACAATTTGTCACTTGTCTACTGCAAAAAGCGAGTCATTTTAAAACCATTTCAGTGGCTTTTTGTCTGCGAGCTGGTGGTGCTGCAAGCGCACTGCGCCAGCCTGTTCGCGTTCACTAGTGGCATCGCTATTGATCCACGCTGTCCTCATTTGGATTTTGAGAATTCGACGGTGAGTGACGAAAAGAGAGAAAGACAGAAACGAGCGTGCTGACTTGATTGTATCATCAGACCGGTGAATTCTATTTCTCACTGGACGTTGCGAGTAACTACGTGGGCTCGTATGGCTGTCTGCCGTTCAGCATCGCTATGCTGCTCATCATCAAGTGCAATGTGAGGAAAGCGTTTACGTTTTATGATCGCTCGGAGAGAACAACAACCACTATCCATCTTTTGGAATTCAATGCAGTTTCGAAAAACGTTTGATGACATGAAACAAAACGAAAATTCGTTTTTTTTCCCGCTGAAAAACAAAATCGGAAAACATATGCTGTTTAGAAGCAAAAATTTTTTTTCTTCTATAAGTCATTTCATAAATATCTCGGCTGAAAACGCTTTGTACTTTCAGCGCTACGTTCCTCGAGAAAGCGAGACTTCCATCATTCTCCAGGTCGTTACTTCGGCAGCTATCATGTGCGTCTCGCAGTTGGTATGGCAGTACGAGGAAGACGTCTTCGGAGATAACGTATTTGGTGAGGAGTGAGTGTGAGTGTTAATGTTAAAGGAACAGAGGCGTTTAGCAGAACCATGGAGTTTCGAATTTTTTTCAAATTTCGCGCGCTGCCGCAAACGAGAAGAGCTGTGATTTATTCGCAAAATGATCGGGGAGGAGTCGAACCCGCGACCTTGAGATCACTGGCGGCCGCACTAACCAGCTGCGCCATAGGGACAGTTAGACTTATTCCTAACATGTGGAGCTTCGACAAACAACCGGACACAAACATACTCACCCTATTGCTCCTTTCTGCTTCAGGCCGTTGTTGTACATACGTCCGACAAGCACAAACTGGAAATGTGTAGATAAGCGATAACGTCATTGAACGTTTCTACGTGCTGCAACACCTCATTACAAAACACTCACTTCACAGTTGAATCATACGACGACATGAGCTCGGAGCTGACGGTGCTGCTCGCCACGCATACCTCGCCTCGCCTAGCCACGCACGGCGTACACCGGAAGTCGGTCATGGAGCGAGTGGATGAACAATATGTACGACTAACGTAATGTTGGGCAAAAATCATAAAATAAAACAATGAAAGAACTACATATAACTCACTTGGATGATCGTAAGAACGGCAAACTGGACATGGCGCGAGCCGGATTGTCCACGCTCCGCCGCGCACCCACATCTGAAATCACTTTCATAATCAATAATAAGATGAGAGACAACACGAATACTTACGTATCAAACAACAACAACGGATATTGATAGCAAAAAAAACAAAGTTAGCAAACAACTCTCAATAAACGACAAATTACATGGGTCTGAACAGTTACGGAGCTACAAACACATTCTGAACCGTTACCATAATGTCAATCAGATGTTTCGAAACTAAAAGTTAACAAACACAATAAACTGATCGAATCACAGAATAAACAACCAAAACAGTAATAACGTAAAACAAAAAAAAGTCGGCTACAAAATTCCAGGAATGATGTGCAGGTTAAAGGTTCACTGGTGACTTATTTTTGACTCGGAATGTTCGAAAGAATCATATTTATCCAAATCTTAATCGTTTTGTGAGAAAGAACGACGATTCTCCGTTGCTTTCAAGTGTTGCAACTCGCTGTTGCAACATTTTATTTTAAACTCAAAGTTGGTCCCGCCACGACTTCCATTCCGTTGAACGTTTCAATATGCAAAATTCACGAGATAAGGCACAATCCCAGATGAACGAAGCTAGCTTACTTGCTGTGTGGCTCAATGCGTGTGTGCGCCGTTATGGCACAGACCTTGCCGGTTCGAATCCTGTCTTCGGCAAATGTTTTGCATGAGTGGTGATACACATTCAAAAGAGCTAGTTGCAGAATAAAGTAGTCACTGTTCCTTTAACCACACAAAATTATCAAGAGAGCACTAAACACAGCACGAACACTGAAGCACGAACACCACAGTTCTGAAGCACGAACACCACAGTTACGTGAGTATATGTTGCTGACGCAATTGTGGTGTTCGGCCGAAAAAGAAACAGCTGATCGGCAGCCTATTCGATTGTTTTGGCTATTTTTGTTGTGTTTGTTACGTTGTTGTTGTTATTTTATGATTCAAATATAATATAACAGTTATAGACGTCATTTACTTTGCGTTTTATTGTGTTGTTTGCTAAATTTAGTGACCTCTTTCCAGTGTGTTCATCTTGAAGGTTTTTTGGCGATATTACGTGTTGTTGTTCATTGAACTGCCGGTGTTGTTTTCTATGGCGATCATAAACATTGCTTGTTTCAGTGAATGCAGTGCAAACACATTCTGTTTTAAATATTGCATTGATTGACGGCTGTGTTGCAGTTGGTTTGCATATCACGTGTGATTCGAGGCCCCTTGCAGTGGTCGCGTGATCAGCACCGGCGTCAACCCCCGCGCGTGTCAATTCGAGGTATGTAGTTACTTTTATGAATACTTCTGCAGTCATGAGTTTGTTGAAACGCCCCGTTTTTGATTGTGTATTTATTGAGTGTTGTGTTGCAGTTGTTGCGCGTTGCCGCGGTTGCGTGTGCAGCATCGGCGCCGTCCACGTTATCAAGTCGCACGCTCATGTGTCAAGGTATGCCATTGTTTCTCATGCTGGTCACATGTTGATACGAACCACGTCTACGCAGTTTGAACAATACAAGTTGTACATGCTTTCATTTCCACTTTTGCCGATTTACTGCAGTTGTGAAACCTGAAATGTTACAGGTATCACTCAACGAGCCACCCCAGAGGGCACACAGAGGATACAGCACCCCCACCCAAACTTTTTTATTATATTTTTTTATATTTATTTTGTGATTGGGATATTGATTGATGTTCGTCGCGGTTGTTGCATGTACATATTCTTTTCGCTTGTTCTTCATATGTTGTAGATAAAATGTATGTGTGTTGCGAAGTTGCGATATCACCGATATGATAGTGTTCTTGTGATTGTTCTTGCAATTGGATGAATGTTTCAGCAGTGTGAAATAAGTTTCAACCCACTCTCTTTGTTGCGTTCTTTTGGCTCGGCGGTAATATCAGCTATCTTTTCTGCGTTTCTCGAACTGCCTCTATGGCGCAGGTGATTGGTTAGCTGGCGGTCTATAGCGCTCACGGTCACAGGTTCAATTCCGCCTTGATGTTTTTGTGGGTGAAAAAATGATCGATTGGCATGAGTCCAACTGACGGGTCCAGCTACCGTAGTTCTTGTGCACCGCTAAATCCTGGCCAATTGGAGAGGACTTTAGAAAACAGCTGATACACCTTGACGGGGCATGCACAGCGGCTCTGACGCGTAAGGCGTGTCCCGCGCAGTTCAAACAAATAAAAAAACCCACGTCTGGGGTTTTTTGAGGGGTTACGGAGGTTTTGGTGTTCTATCGTTATTTTTTGTTGTTTTTTATGTTCCAATGGTTCAAGAATCGAGCCTGAGTCGAAAAAAATAGCGCCACTGTTCCTTTAAAAAAAACTTCAGGAAAAAATTAGAGTGTCGGTGAATAAGACCAAAGTGCTGGTTTTGGTTTGGAAATCAGTACTCATATTTTCAAAGTGACAAAGTTTGCATATTTAAATTATTTGGTACGATTCATGAAGCTGACCAGCTAAGAAAATATTTTTATCGTTCATTTTCACTGTCCTTCATTGCACGAGCTTCGCCTACTTTTCTTGTGCAAACAATGGATCAGCTGTTATCGCTTTCTAATTAGTTTCCATATTGATTTTTGTTATAATTTCATGTTTTGATTTTATTGTGCCATTGTGCATGTTGGATTCACAATTAGCCGAATACCAGTTGCTACAACGCGATTAGACGTGATTTTTATTTTTATTTTTGAATTCGGTTGTTGCGTGTAACACCTTGTCCCGCAATCATTTTGCCTAATGTTGTTTGTGTCCATCTTTTTGTGTTCTATTGAGGTTCCACATGTGCACACGGATGAAGCAAGACTGGATTGGACAGAAGGACAAACGATTGAATGATGGTGATGAACGATAAACTTTGCTTCTGTATTCAATTGTTGTCGTGGTGTCCAGTGTTTAGTTATGTTGGATAAATTTTTATCTGTTTTTGGCATGATTGAGTATTGAAATTGATGCATACAACCAACAAACTCCCAGTCAGATACCCTAATGAGTGATTCTACTCGCGGCCGCTAGCCTCTCTTGCCGCAGATCCAATATTTGCTCAGAGCGAGATAAACGTCCGCTCGTGACATTTTTTCCAGAGTTTTTTTTCTTTGAAAGGACAGTGACGTATATTATTTGCGTGTGGTAATGAAACTTTAAAAATTCAATGACACTTCTCGCCGACAACACATGTTTCGCTTGACCAAACGAAATTAATTGTGATATCAAAAGGTTCCTGTTCATCTGTAGACTAGTTACCGTGAATTGGTTGTCAAATAAAAGCAAACTACAAATAAAAGTGCACGAATATTTTTAATTGTTTTCTCGATATTAGATAATTAGATGGTTCTTTTTGTCTTTCTTTTTGTGTCACGCACATAGGAAGCGCGCGGTTTTACTATGAGTTTTGTTACTATCAGTAAGTACTGTTAGTTTGCGGCAAAAAAACTCGTAGATCGTATCTGATAGGCCTATAAACGTTACTTTCCATAGTTGAAAAAGCTCTTCACGGAAAAAAAGTTTAACAAAGTCAGTTTTCCTCAGTTATGAAATTATTCAAGATAAAGGTAAACAAATTGCTTGCTTCTTCTCAAAAGCGATAACGCGGTTCTGTGGAAATCATTTTGTGGAATAATCTTTTCCGCAGGTGATATGTATGCACGATGAACCGTGAAAAACGAACACTAAATCAGAAAGTCTACTGACAAAGTAGGCATTGTTACACGTCTTTTGTGTTCATTGAATTTGCTCGTTTGACTTGAACATTACTGCGTTTCGACTTTTCAACGAAATGAATGTGAAAGAGCACTTCTTGAAAAGCGTGGGCTCGATGAAGCAACTGTGAATAGACTTCATCACAGGTAAAATGTGAAACTTATTATGTTACAACGCTGTTTTTTTTAGTTTTGTGCTTGTGAGAAAAGAGTACGTGCATGCTGAAAAAAACGATGAGGAAAGTTGTAGCTGCGAAAAAAAATTGAGTGAGTATGATTGTCCAATTTTTCGAAGAACAAGGTTGACTGAGTCATTGGTTTAACGAAAAGACGAATAAGCAATCAATCAAGCAAGGGGTTCCACAAATTTGCAAACATATTTACGGCCGAGATATGATGCGTTGTTCGAATGCAGAAGTGTAACAAACGCTGCGCTCCATAAAAGTTTTTTTCAAATCTTTTATTTTTAAGATTTTAGAGAAACAGTGACGTATGTGAAAAGCGTGAGGTAATGAATTTTCAAATGCGTGCGAAAGTTGCAATCAGGAATCGAACGCTTGACTGCAAGAGTGGTAGCCACTTTGTTTTTCACTGCGCCAGGCCGTCATGATACGCAAAGATCGATCCGTTTCCCGAGAAGTCAATTCTATGCGAGAGCGATCGCAATAGCGATGCAAAGAGCGGTCATCCGCAAATGAGGTTCCCCGCCAAAACAGAAATTCGAACGCCTATTTTAGTGGGGCAACCGATACGTGGCAACTGCGGGGATAACACTGTAACGAATGTAGTTTTTCGTTTATCTGGCACCACAGTAGGTGAACTATCGCACTGGGGTTCAAAACAATGCTTCCTGCACCTTTTTATATAAATTCATACCATAATCGTGAGAAAAAAAACCGGTTTTGACATCTCGAAGACTCAGCCGGTAGCAATAAAAACTTGCTCAGTGCGTATTATACAGTACTATCCGTGAAAAGTGCGAAAGTTTTCAAAAACAAAACAAATTTTTTTATAACCCGAGTAAAACTACCGATTCATATCTATTCGGTGATTCGTGGTTATTCGTGGTATTCTTCATATTCAATTTTTATAATCGAATCAAATGTAATGTAACACGTGTGCCACTAAGGCACAAAAAGTCTTCTTTATCTGTTCTCATAAAAGTCATTCACGAAGGATGTAATGGTGGCTCTTTGGTTAAATGGCTCAGGTTTTATCAGCTCAAGAGATCGTTTCCGCTCACGCCTGCTTGGCTCAAATGTAGTATATTCATATCGGGTCCGAAATTCACGGTGAGTAGGTAAAAGAAGATGGCGGATTCAACCATTCTATCAGTTTCCATATGAGATCTTTCCTATCCAAAGTACGCCTACTCTCAGTTTGTCATTAGTCAGCCATGAAATGATGCGACATGTTTATAATGTTTTTGACGAGAAATGTTGAGCCAAACGCGAACGAAACATAATTCGTTTTCGTTTTGATCTTCGTTTTTTTTTAATTCACCAGTTTAGATCTCTCTTTACGGTGAATCTGTATTACACCTACTGTTTTCAAATGTACACTTTTTGTTATTGACTACGGAATTACTTTTTTAACACACGTAAGTTTAGAAAAATACAAAAAAGTGAACACGACATCTATGTACATAGGTGTAACTATATTTTGAATTGAAAAACTATATTGTGACAAAACATTCCAAAATTACTGTCGATAAACGTGTTTTTTTGACCAACTTTGCCAGAGTTGGTTCACGACAACTCAACGGTATGCGGGAAAAGACGAAAGGGGTGAGAAAAGCGTGCCAGCTGAACGTAATGTTTCTCGCCAGGCCGGCGCCGTCTTCCAGTCCATAGACCTGGCCAGCAACTACGTGGGCTCATTCGGCTGTCTGCCGTTCAGCGTCGCTATGCTGGTCATTATCAAGTGCAAAGTGAGAGAAGCGTGCATAATTCATAGACGCTTCGCCAACAATCAAACCTCATTCGATTGAGTATATCGCGGTTGTTGAAAAGCTCATTATCGGAAGAAAAAACCTCACTTTGAAACCTGTTGTCCTAATGAGCTCATTGATGAAAAACGTGTTGATAAGCTGATTGATGAAAAAAAACATCACTTTGAACTGTCTGAAAATGATCGAACATTGTCAGCTCATTGATGTATTTCTTAACAACTCCGATGAAAATGGTGTGCTTTTTCAGCGTTACATTCCACAAAAAAACGAGACTTCTATCATTCTTCAAGTTGTTACGTCATCGGCTATCATGTGCGTCTCGCAGTTGGTATGGCAATACGAGGAAGACGTCTTCGGAAAGGACGCGATGGGTTAGCGAATGAAGGTGACGTGTTATGAAAAGACTACTTAAGTGATTCAAATCACGCAGCTTTTCTGGCCGATTTGGGACGGTTCGATTGCTGTCACACACGTGGTATTCAAACGGTTGGTATTCAAACAACAGTTTACCTCTCAAAAAATTGTTCTTTCATGCATTGCGTTTTTCAACAGCTCAAATGAAATGTTGTTATTATTCAAGACACAATGACGCTGAGTTTTTGTTTTGGTTTCATTGCTTGAGCCATAAAAACACGAAACAATCCAAGACACAAAAAAACGGCGTTTCCTTGTTAGCTACACGCTTACCAACATGTGCACGTGCGAAGCTTGGAGGGGCGATTTCGAACTTCGTGTCCAATAACTTATCGAAAAGTAGAAACTGTGCGCATCTCGTCGATATGAGTTCGACAGCACATGTCGTTGTTGTGTTGTGGTGATGCTCACGGTTTGTGGACCATACTATAGTGGCCGCGCGGAGAGACACGCGCGCGCTCACCGTTCGCGCCCTCTCCTCTCGCCACAGTCGTTTCCGCAAGAATTCAAATATTTTGCCGTCAATAGAAGGCTAAGTACATTCCGCGCACTATTTGCCGGTTCGATACCCGCTACGTGCAAACAGTTTTGCCAAATTCTCAAGACTTATTTTCGATAAATCCTTGTAATTCTAAACGTCCCGGTGCGCCGGAAAGTCATTTGAAAGAAAAAAAGAGAAAACTGTTTGCACGTAGCGGGTATAGAACCGGCAAACAGTCATATCGTGTTCGCAAAATTGGAAATTTGAATATTCTTGAACTTCTATGTAATTTGCTCTCGTGCTTTAGAGCGACGCGAGAAAAATGTTACCAAGTTTATTAGCTCTGACTTACTACTTTATGTAAAAAAATAGTGTTTGGGCTGCCATACAACTACATATATTGAGGGATAGTTTTTTTTCGAGAAAAGGTTAAGAATATTGTTCAGACTTCGTTCGACAAAGCAAATACGTAAAACCGGATGACCAAAAAAAAACAATTCTTTTGTGTGTGTTTAAAGGTTCGAATAAAGGTTTTTGTGACAAAACGTGTGTCAAGAAAAAAGGCTGATTAGAGATGACACTGCAACATTTTGAAGTAAACATTTTGAAACACTTTGTGATCGTATCAACACTGTTTTCTAATATTCACATTACTAAAACTATTTTTTGATAGTACTAACAAGGTCTGCGATGAATAAAACTGCAAAGAACAAAAAAAGTGTCACTCTGTTCGTAAGTGAGTTTGAGAACGTTTGGTTCGGCTAAACGGTGCTATGTAGGTTCCCCATTTACGCAACTTCGCCACTTTCTATTTTTTTTCTGAATGCATGAATCTCAAAAAAAAAATGCAAGTTTTGAAGTCACGCCGAATTTTCACAGTTTTTTTCAAGAGAAAGAAGTGTTTTCGTCCCAGCATGTTTTTCGGTCGAAATGTTTTATTATCTCTCATCAGACCATTTGCAAACGTTCATTTGTTTTTTGAGCATGACCTTACTCAGCTACTGTGGCCTCAGTGAACCGGAACTCCAGCAGTAAACTAAGTCACTTTTAACTTGTTTTTTTTCGTCTCACGTAATTTGTGAATCAGTCTGCGCTCGTCGAAAATCAAGAAAAGCGGCGCTTCGATGGTCTCAAACAATAACACTACTCGCCAACAACATATTCGCGTGGCAAGACAAATGAACTAATTGTGTTAAAACGTACCCTGTTTTTTTGTTGAAATATAAAAAAAAACTTTCGAATAGTACTAGTAAATTTGTACTAGTAACTGATGTAAATTACATTCAATATACGTTTTATGGAGTTTGAAGTACATAGTTTTGTTCCGGTTCCGGTTTTTCGCGGGTTTTCATTTGTCGTTTTTTCAGTGTTTCGTTCACTTACTTACTTAATTACTGCAATGTTTTTTTCAGCTTGCAAGCGCGGAGCCCATTTCGTGCCACAGTGAACGGTCTCGAGCTGCAGTTGTTTACTGTATGTAGTCGTTTCTGCGCCCATAGAACAGCTTTGTATCGATGCGAACAGAATCTGCCCAGCGAGTTGGCGGCCGTCCGGGTTGATGCAATTCACAATGCACTTTTCGAAAAGCGTATGTTCGATAAAGTTACATAAGTAATCTTATGTAAAACTTTTTCGTTATGCGCGATTTCATGAAAAATTTAAATCCACCGATACCACCCTATGAAGCACCCCTGAAAACCAGAATATGCTTAAATCACGTTTTTATTGTCACCTCGTTCGATTCCACATAACGTTGGACATATGTACGATAACTACCAAATATGTCTCTAGAAAATGCTGTTTTTAATTGTCTGATTTTGGATGGTTTTTATATTGCGCATACGAGCATCAAGTCAAACTCAGTTCGGAAATGATTTGACGTAATTTGCTTTTGTGTTGTTCATATATGTTTGTTTTGCATTTCTCGAGAATATTAACAGTCAACACCATGAGTGTGTTGACAACATATGCGAAGCTAATGATTTTATACAAATGTACGAAGGTATTCATTATCACAACGTTGTCTATTCGTCATTCGTGATTTTTTTCACGTTTTTCTTAACGTTCATTCATGCGAAGTAGTTACCCTGTGAATTATTTGTATTCGAAGATTTTTATTTAACGAGTGAACGAGTTGTTCGTGTTTCATTAGACGTGTGTACACGTTGTGTGTGTGTGTGTGTTTAAAAGTTGTTTCAATTATGTTTCATACGCTTCAAACGCTGCCAAGTTTTTGTTCAAAACACTTTGTCCTGTTTTTTCTCACTGTACTAGAATCGTTTTTGTTCTAAAAGCCTGATCTATGATTCACGGTGAGAGGTTTTAGTATCATACAAAAGGTCTGATTCAAATGTACTTTTTTATTTACTACATGTGAACTTGTTTTCATGCAGTTACTGAAAAATACAAAACGTGTAACAATGAAATGCTATTCAAGCACTTCAATGTTGTCGGTTCACGCCTACTCACAGGTTTTTTTTTTTTGTATTATTCACGTAAGCTTTAGTTTTGTGCTGGCTCATTCAAGTTTTGTGCGAAAATGAAACATGTTAGAGCATGCTCAACCAGCTGAGTTTGTTCACTAAAGCACAGGAAACTCGAAAAACTATTTGTAAGGTGGTACTAGCAGTGTGGTACACTAGTCATACTTAACTAGTTAAAGAGGGAGTGTACACCAAATCAACCTGTTCCGTTAAAATCAACTGCTTTGGTCAAAACGAATACCAAACCAATTTGCGTGAAACTTTGCGCAAAAAAGTTGCGCATAACCCCAGAATGCAGTCCACGTCGTCTCAGGTCTCTATGTGTACTCATTACTCAATTTGGAGAAAAAACATCATTGAAGTTATCGATTTGGAAGCTGTCCGCAGTATACTTTTCTCATCCAAGAATCAGTTCCGTTTTTTTTCGAATAGTTTTACCGTGTACCCTAAAAAATCAGCTTGAATGATTACGGATGGAGAAAGATACAGTAAAATTACGAAAAAGTGCGCGCGCTCTCACTTATATTTTGCGATTTTCTTCATGTCCGCGGCCATAACTTGATTTGTACCGAACCAAGCTCTAGTTGTATGACACTTTGCAAATAATTGTATTTACGTCTTCCGATGCAGTCCACGTTGTGATCGCTAGTAGGCATTCTTAAAGGCACAGAGGCGACTTTTTTTGACCTCTACATGTCATACGAGTTCATTAAAACATAAAACAAAGTCAATTTGTTCGAAAGAACGAAGTTTTAACGTTTTTTAGAATGTTGCAACAGTCTTTTTTTTTCAATTTCGCTCCAATGGTCCCACCACGATCAGAAACGAGCGCGCCCCGCCTATCAACAGCTGTTTTTTTTTTGTATATTTTACCATTGTGCTTGTTTACTTTGTTGTTTTATGATTATTATATATTTGTTGTTGTTCTGTGAATGCATATGAATAATGACCATGTCATAGAACTCATCTCATTGCGTATCACAACTAACAACCTTTTGTTTATGCGATTAGCACAATCTTCCGCGCGCAACGCTCGATTTATTTTCTTTTCGGTTTGTGTTTATGTTGTATATGTATTCAATTACACATAATTGTATCGTTTCAGTACGGCGGATATGGCTTCTGTGCACGGTGCGATGCCGCCATGAGTGCGGGCTGATGCTACTGCTCCGAGTTCAAGAACTACGGATTCAAGTACAAGGTTTGTACGTTCGATTTTCATTTGTTGTACTTGATGGATAATGTTATTAGTTTACGTGTTATTAGTGCACTTTTATATTATGTGTAAAACCATGGTTATAATTTATGAATTTCAATGTTTGTTTATAGGAGAGCAACTGGTAGATGAGGCGAGCGGGTTCGACTGCGACATGTTCAATGAGGACAAGAAGCCCGCTTCTCCCATCACCAGCCCTTTGGTGTCTCGACAGCTCTTTTCCCGGTTAGTATATTCTTACATATTCTTGTCTCTCTCATTACAGATTGCTGACCCTGTTTTGTTTGCAGAGCGCTATGGATCTGTTCCAGCAGCAGCAGATGATGATGTTCGGGCAGCAGCCGCACGGAGCACAGCTCGATGTCACCGACGCCAGCCACGGCGGATCGGACGGAACGACTCCGGAAACATGACGGTCAGTGGCATCCTATCCTCTTCTAGGTTCCCGTCTGTCTGTTCTCGGCCAAAATCATCCTGTGTTTTTTCAGCTGACGAGTCGCGTGCGTCGCCGACAGATAGGCCTGAGCTGCTGCAGGAAATGCACGGAAACGCACAGACGCAGTTTGAGGGTGAGTGATGGGATACGGTAGTGAGGATAACTGATGCAAGCTGTTTGATTGCAGAGGAGAACGGTGTGGAGAGCACAGTGGTGACGCCTGACCAGCCAGTGGAGGACAAGAATTCCCCTCCCCTACAATGCTTTTACACTTGTTTTGTTTTGTTCTCCGCCGTATATTCCCCGTAGATTCATAGTTTATCAAAAGTTGTTTGTTTGTTCGATTGAATTCATAAAACGTATTTGTGACAAGTTGCGTTGAAGAGTCAAAGAATCGACGTGTTTAAGAATGTTGACAACGTTACTGATGGTTGAATGATACTTTGTGGATAGCTCGGTCACATACTCTTATCGTATCATTGAGTTTGAATATCGCACAAAAGAAAACATTGAACGAGTGGGCGGGGCTTGCAGTTGCGCGGCAAATTTGAAAAAAAAATGTTGCATCAAGTGAAATAAAGTCGCCCCTGTTCCTTTAATATGTTTTAAAGAAATTTTTTTCGACGCGGCTTGATTGATATTGCTATCGCTTAAGGGTAGTGTACACTCTGAGATTTGCTTAAATTATAGGGCATCTCCCCCGTTCATCGTACGGCAGTCATTTCTCAGAATATTTACCAGACAGCATTTGAGGCATCAATAGCTCGTTATCTGCCCGCGCGAGACCATTCGACCGCGCAATTCACGCACTTGGCGGTCTCTTTTGGGGAAATGAGGGTCATTTGCAAGTCTAATGAAGCGGAGTTTTCCAGCTTCTAGAGTTAATAACTCAGTTCCCGAAATTCCTAATGACACGAAACTTTCACAAGATGTCCGTAGTACTGATCCCCATAGATTCTCCTCGGTGATTTTTGATTGTTCAATTGGTTCCCGAGATATCAATCGATAACATTTTATGTACGACCATTTTGTAGGTGATTCACGCCAAAAAAAATAACGCACTTCAAAGTGAACCAAATTGCACCAAATTTTGATATGTTTTACCCAAAGGCCATACCGACAGAATGACCTCGTTAAAATTTTCTTTTTTGCGTTTATTACAGTACTGCTGCGCAAAAACTCCGAATTGACATGCATTTACAAAAATCTCTCGTCATTGCGCCCATGTCTGGAAGCTAGCCGATAATGCCGTACGATGAAATTGGGAAATGGCCTATAACAACGATTTTTGTTTGAAAGTAGATTCATGCTTTGCTAAGATTGTCTGTTTTACAGATATTTGTTTCAAAAAATGTGTTTAAAAGTGTTTTAAAAATAATCGTTCAAAATTAAATAGTACATTTTCTCCTATTGACATAGAGTTACAGCTTTTAGTGCGTTTTGTTTAATTCATTTTCGTGAGTTAATTCGACTTTTTGTTTAAATTTTTATAATTTTTTGATCATAATACTGAAAACATATTTAAAAAGTTGAGAAGGAATGAACAGAACAGTTTAACTCGTGAACATGAGATGAAAATATAATGAAGTTGTGAGTCCATTTGTGAAATCTCACCAACACGAAATAATGCACGATAATGGCTCTGTCCTATCAATGACGACATTCATTGAAAAATTCAATGAAAACGGTGAAAATTTCATTGAACTGTGAAAATTTCAATGAAATTCATGAAAACTTCATTGAAACGGTGAAGATTTCATCGAAAGTGCGAAAATTTCAATGAAAATGAAAATGAAAGGATGAAATTTTCGATGAGTTTCTCACCTTTTTAATGAAGTTCTCGTTGAAAATTTTAACCATTTCATTTTCATTTTCATTGAAACTTTCGTTTTTTTTCAATTTCATCGAATTTTTCACATGTCAATGAAACTTTCACATTTCAATGAAATTTTCACCGTTTTCATCGAAATTTTTAATGAAAGTCAACATTGATAGGACAGAGCCAATGGCACCAAAGCACTGGCACCAATTTTCCTTAGTTGCACTATGGAATTAATATTTCTTATCATGTTATAAATAGGTTTTTAATCGTTTCGTAATGTAATATTTTGTCATTTAAACTTTGAAAGTATGCACTATATCCTGGTATGGTCAACTCCACTTTCAAATTCAGAGTGAACACTACCTTTAAGTGAGAAAAGTCTGTTCGATTCTTGTGTGAAACGTGTTATACTTTGTTGTCTCAGTTTTTCAATCCCGTTTTTAACAGGTTCCACTGATTTCCGACAGTTGCAGAACCTCTCATTATGATTAATATTGAAGAGAACGAATATGCGTCGCATTTTATCATTGGAACGGTCTATTTTATAATTTCCGCAACCATGCTTGTGTTTCATGCCATGATGTTAATAGTAAGTCTGGTTTTTTTAATGTTGTTTTAATTGCATCACAGCAATTGTTTTTGTTCTAGATGATTCACAAAACGCTTTTGAAATGGTACATGAGCGTTTGTATTATGGTTGCGATTTCTGTTTTTGACATTGTACAGCTGGTATTTCATTGCATTATAGCAGCATATCTTCTTATGAACAACTACTCGCCAATCACGTTTTTGGTCTGTGAAAACAATCGTGTGGTTATCAATTGAATATGTAGCACTCACCACGAAAAAAAAAAACCCAGTAAAATACATAATAGTTTTTTAGACTCCACTCTGCTCTACTGCTTGGTTGGGCATGATTCTGCTATCCACTCACCTCGCTCTTCATCAGCTTGTGTACGCAGCTCTCGCGAGATGCATGTTGAGAAAAGTCATTGAAACCGCTTCAAAGGTATGCATGTTTCAACGTTGGGCAAGTTCCGGTTTGGCCACTCAGTCAGACTGCCGGATTTATAGAAAAAAAAACATAAAGGTGAAGGATAAGGTGAAAGTAATGCTCCCTCGCTCTCTTCTCCAATCAAAAACGATTTTTGAGTACTTTGCGGGGATTGAAAAAAAAACTATAGCACGACACCATGACCTAGCGTTTTTCAAACGACGGCTCATGCCTACTTCTGCAACAATGCGTCCGTGGGTGTCTAGCCTCGCGAAATATATTTGCAGCAGACTGCCATTAATTAATCACCTGGGTACGATCAAGCGCCCGGAAAAGGGAACAGACTTTCCATCCACCGAGTATAGTGAACTTTCCTAACCACTACACTACTGTCATGACTTTTCAAAGCAGCCTACATACATACTCTTCACATTCTAATTCTATACGACTTCATCACGAAATGACCGAACAAGATTTCACAGATTCATACGTGACGGATACGTCAGTTTCTTGAATTCACGCTGCATGAACGAGCAGCAGAAATTTCAACTTCGAAAGTTCGAAAGTTCTCGCCAAGAACGCACGCCTTAGGCAAGACTTGTACATCCGGTTCATCCGGTAAAAATCGTTTCAAATGTTTCAATTCGACACTTCTGACAAGAGAACAAACCGATTTGATGTAGTGGTTAGCAAATCGGATTACAAATGGTTCGATTCTTGTGTTTTTCAAATTCATGCATACTGTTTCATGTTTTTTTTTCTCTTGATTTGTTTCACTGACACCAATCAACCGCGTTTAAGAGTGCGCTATAGGTAAAATAGTTTTTGTTCGGCGTATCAAGTCTGCGCCCCTGCAAAACATGAACGACAATTTGTCACTTGTCTACTGCAAAAAGCGAGTAATTTCAAAACCATTTCAGTGGCTTCTTGTCTGCGAGCTGGTGGTGCTGCAAGCGCACTGCGCCAGCCTGTTCGCGTTCACTAGTGGCATCGCTATTGATCCACGCCGGCCTCATTTGGATTTTGAGAATTCGACGGTGAGTGACGAAAAGAGAGAAAGACAGAAACGAGTGTGCTGACTTAATTGTATCACCAGACCGGTGAATTCTATTTCTCACTGGACGTTGCGAGTAACTACGTGGGCTCCTATGGCTGTCTGCCGTTCAGCATCGCTATGCTGCTCATCATCAAGTTCAATGTGAGGAAAGCGTTTACGGTTTATGATCGCTCGGAGAGAACAACAACCACTATCCATCTTTAAGAATTCAATGCAGTTTCGAAAAACGTTAATGACATAAAACAAAACAAAAAATCGTTTCTTTTCCGCTGAAAAACAAAATCGGAAAACATATGTTGTTTAGAAGCAAAAACTTTTTCTTCTTCTATAAGTCATTTCATAAATATCTCGGCTGAAAACGCTTTGTACTTTCAGCGCTACGTTCCTCGAGAAAGCGAGACTTCCATCATCCTCCAGGTCGTTACTTCGGCAGCTATCATGTGCATCTCGCAGTTGGTATGGCAGTACGAGGAAGACGTCTTCGGAGATAACGTATTTGGTGAGTGAGTGTGAGCGTTAATGTTGAAGGAACAGAGGCGTTTAGCAGAATCATGAGGTTTCGAAATTTTCAAATTTCGCGCGCTGCCGCAAACGAGAAGAACTGTGATATATTCGCAAAATGATAGGGGAGGACTCGAACCCCGCGACCTTGAGATCACTGGCGGCCGCACTAACCAGCTGCGCCACAGGAACAGTTAGACAGCCGGCCAAAAACATTGTTGGTAACACCGGCAAGTGCACAACGCAACGCAGCAAACTAGGAATTGTATGTTTCAACTTCCACAAACACACGAGCTCATTCATGATCATATGCGTTTCCCAAATAATCTCTATGCAAAGAAGCAACTTTATTCAAAACGAGTTAAACATATATACACAACAACAATAAAAAAACAAATAACAAAACAATCTCTTGCTCTTTCTTCCCTTCTTCTTCATCGTGCGAACGCGAGCGGGAGGGTGGCGGGCTTCGTCGACATCTGAACAATACAATGTATACAAGCGCAACAAAGTTATCATACAGTTTCTAACACATTATTCCTAACAAGTGAAGCTTCGGCAAACAACCGGACACAAAAATACCATACTCACCCTATTTCTCCTTTCTGCTTCAGGCCGTTGTTGTACATACGTCCGACAAGCAAAAACTGGAAATGTGTAGATAAGCGATAACGTCATTGAACGTTTCTACGTGCTATAACACCTCATTACAAAACACTCACTTCACAGTTGAATCATACGACGACATGAGCTCGGAGCTGACGGTGCTGCTCGCCACGCAAGCCTCGCCTCGCCTAGCCACGCACGGCGTAATCCTGAAGTCGGTCAAGGAGCGAATGGATGAACAATATGTACGACTAACGTAATGTTGGGGGAAAATCATGAAATAAAACATTGAAAGAACTACATATAACTCACTTGGATGATCGTAGGAACGGCAAACTGGACATGGCGCGACCCGGATTGTCCACGCTCCGCCGCGCACCCACATCTGAAATCACACTCATAATCAATAAAAAGATGAGAGACAACACGATTATCTACGTATTAAACAACAACAACGGATATTGATAGCAAAAAAACAAAGTTAGCAAACAACTTTCAATAAACGACAAATTACATGGGTCTGAACAGTTACGAAGCTACAAACACATTCTGAACCGTTACCACAATGTCAATCAGATGTTTCGAAATTAACAAAAACAATAAACTGATCGAATGACAGGATAAACAACCAAACAGTATTAACGTAAAACAAAAAAGTCGGCTACAAAATGTTTAAAAGAATCATATTAATCCAAATCTTAATCGTTTTGTGAGAAAGAACGACGATTCTTCGTTGCTTTCTAATGTTGCAACTCGCTGTTGCAACATTTTCTTTCAAACTCAAAATTGGTCCCGCCACGACTTCCATTCCGTTGAACGCTTCAATACTGCAAAATTCACGAGAGAAGGCATAATCCCAGATGAACAAAGTTCGCTTACTTGCTGTGTGGCTCAATGCGTGTGTGCGCCGTTATAGCACAGACCTTGCCGGTTCGAATCCTGTCTACGGCAAACGTTTTGCATGAGTGGTGATACACGTTCAAAAGAGCTAGTTGCAGAATAAAGTCGCCACTGTTCCTTTAACCACACAAAATTATCAAGAGAGCACTAAACACAGTTCGTCTGGAGCACGAACACCACAATTACGTGAGTATATGTTGCTGACGCGATTGTGGTGTTCGGCCGAAAAAGAAACAGCTGATCGGCAGCCTATTCGACTGTTTTGGCTATTTTTGTTGTGTTTGTTACGTTGTTGTTGTTTTATGATTCAGTTATAAGATAACAGTTATATACTTTGCGTTTTAGTGTGTTGTTTTCTAAATTTAGTGACCTCTTTCAAGTTTGTTCATCTTGAAGAATATTTTTGGCGATATTACGTGTTGTTGTTTATTGAATTGCCGGTGTTGTAATCTATGACGATCATAAACATTGCTTGTTTCAGTGAATGCAGTGCAAACACATTCTGTTTTAAATATTGCATTGATTGACGGCTGTGTTGCAGTTGGTTTGCATATCACGTGTGATTCGAGGCCCCTTGCAGTGGTCGCGTGATCAGCACCGGCGTCAACCCCCGCGCGTGTCAATTCGAGGTATGTAGTTACTTTTATGAAAAAAGTAGGTATTGTATTACTGTATTTTACCGTATCTCACCGTAATTTACATACTCGATATTATGTGCTACTTGATTCGAGATAAATAGATTCAGATTTATGAATACTTCTGCAGTCATGAGTTCGTTGAAACGCCCCGTTTTTGATTGTGTATTTTTTGAGTGTTGTGTTGCAGTTGTTGCGCGTTGCCGCGGTTGCGTGTGCAGCATCGGCGCCGTCCACGTTATCAAGCTCATGTGATAAGGTATGCCATTGTTTCTCATGCTGGTCACATGTTGATACGAACCACGTCTACGCAGTTCGAACAATACAAGTTGTACATGCTTTCATTTCCACTTTTGCCGATTTACTGCAGTTGTGAAACCTGAAATGTTACAGGTATCACTCAACGAGCCACCCCAGAGGGCACACAGAGGATACAGCACCCCCACCCAAACTTTTTTATTATATTTTTTTATATATTTATTTTGTGATTGGGATATTGATTGATGTTCGTCGCGGTTGTTGCATGTACATATTCTTTTCGCTTGTTCTTCATAATGTTGTAGATAAAATGTATGTGTGTTGCGAAGTTGCGATATCAGCGATATGATAGTGTTCTTGTGATTGTTCTCGCAATTGGATGAATATTTCAGCAGTGTGAAAAAAGTTTCAACCCACTCTCTTTGTTGCTTTCTTTTGGCGCGGCGGTAATGTTAGCTATCTTTTCTGCGTTTTTCGCAATTGCCTTTATGGCGCAGCTGGTTAGCTGGCGGCTTTTAGCGCTCACGGTCTCGGGTTCGATTCCGCCTTGATGTTTTTGTGGGTGCAAAAAATGATCGATTGGCATGAGTCCAACTGACGGGTCCAGCTACCGTAATTCTTGTGCACCGCCCATTCCTGGCCAATTGGAGAGGACTTAGAAAAACAGCTGATACACCTTGACGGGGCATGCACAGCGGCCCTGACGCGTAAGGCGTGTCCCGCGCAGTTCAAACAAATAAAAAAAACCCACGTCTGGGTTTTTTGTGGGGTTACGGAGGTTTTGGTGTTCTATCGTTATTTTTTTCAGTTTTTTATGTTCCAACGGTTCAAGAATCGAGCCTGAGTCGAATAAAAAAATAGCGCCACTGTTCCTTTAAAAAAGAACTTCAGGGAAAAAAGTAGAGTGTTGGTGAATAAGACCAAAGTGCTGGTTTTAGATTGGAAATCAGTACTCATAATTTCAAAGTGACAAAATTTGCATTCTTAAATTGTTTTGTACGATTCCTGAAGCTGACCAGCTGAGAAAATCTTTTTTATCGTACATTTTCACTGTCCTTGATTGCACGAGCTTCGCCCACTTTTCTTGTGCAAACAATGGATCAGCTGTTATTGCTTTCTAATTAGTTTTCATGTTGATTGTTGTTATAATTTCATGTTTTGATTTTATTGTGACGCGGATGCCATTGTGCATGTTGGATTCACAATTAGCCGAACACCAGTTGCTACAACGCGATTAGACGTGATTTTTTTTGAAATTGGTTGTTGCGTGTTGTTTCCCTTGTCCCGCGATCATTTTGCCTAATGTTGATTGTGTCCATCTTTTTGTGTTCTATTGAGGTTCCATATGTTCACACGGATGAAGCAAGAATGGATTGGACAGAAGCTCGACAAACGATTGAATGATGGTGATGAACAATAAACTTTGCTTCTGTATTCAATTGTTGTCGTGGTGTCCAGTGTTTAGTTATGTTGGATAAAAAAATTATATGTTTGTAGGCATGATTGAGTATTGAAATTGATGCATACAACCAACAAACTCCCAGTCAGATACCCTAATGAGTGATTCTACTTGCGGCCGCTATCCTCTCTTGCCGCCGAGATTGTCTCTTCAAAACTTGCTCAGAGCGAGATAAACGTCCGCTCGTGACATTTTCCAGAGTTTTTTTTTGAAAGGACAGTGACGTTTATTATTTGCGTGTGGTAATGAAATTTTCAAAATCGCGCAAAATGATCACGCGAGATGCATGCATATTTCAGGCAAAGTGGCGAACAGATTTTAAACTCGTGGACATTTTTTTCTACTGCGCTACGCAGTTCACGTCAAAACGCGCTTCCAAAACTTTTTGCGGAAACAATTGCAATCCTGATCAGCAGATTTTTTTGTTTATCTGGCAAGTTCAGAGCTTTTATGAGTTATATATCGCACCGGGGATGGAAGAAAAGGGCCACTGTGTCTTTTACAAGAATTTGAAGTTTTTTTTAGTGTTCAAAATCACGCAGCTCTTCTGGCCGATTTGGAACGGTTCGATTGCGGTCGCATACGTTATGTTCAAACGGTTGGTTTTTCATCCGAAATTTTAACAACAACAAAAACTAATTTTTGCACTTCACAACAACATTCGAAATAGTGAGCAATTGAGCAAAACAAAAAAAATATGCCTAACTTTGTTCTGGCTGAAACCATGAAAATTTGCTGCCAGAAAAAAAAATGAAAAATACAGAAGAAAAAAAATAATGTTTTGGTCTTTTAAAATTGTAATACGATTGTTCAGACTCCGTTCATCAAAGAAGGCACGTACAGTTGGTTGGCGTAAATAAAAAAATGAAGAAAAAACATATCCACTTGTTTTGTAATTGTTCAAATATTGAGATAAAGTTTTTATTAGAAATGTATGTCACAACATTTGTACGAAACATCATATTGATAAAAATAATGATTTGTTCTGTAAATAACCATCACGTGACCAAATTAAATATATATATATATATATATATATATATATATATATATATATATATATATATATATATATATATATATATATATATATATATATATATATCGACACTAAGATATGTATTTGCCGGATGAATGTAACATAAGAAAGAACAACAAGAAAACTATAAAACATTGCAAAAATAACACAACGACCGATTGGCTCTGCTGTTTTGCCTTGCTTTTTTGCTCGAAACTGTTTGCCACTCCAAAACGTTCAAATCACGGTAAGCATATTGAATCACACCCTTAGACTTGTTGTAATCATAACAGTCGATCGGCAATGAGAGAGAAATGTGTGCATTCTCAATTGACCGCGTGGTACAGTGGCAAGAAGAACGCGTGCCATTCTCGCAGCCGGGGTTTGATCTTCTTAAAAACTTTCAGTGAGAAAACACATAACGTGTGGTTAAATAAACCGAAACCGTGAAGTATAGGTTTTTTTTATCAGACTTGGCCCCCTTCTGAAAAGTGAAGAACTGGAGAAGACTTTGGTTGAATGCAGCATCAACTTTTTTTATCTCATATATGCACTGTCGAATTCACCTGAAAGAGAGAGAGAGAGAGAGAGAGAGAGAGTCCGCGGGGCGATTCGGCGGTTACCGTGGTCTGCGTGCGATGGTCGCCCTGATCTGATGGTCCGATGATACAGCGATCCGCTCTGATACAGCGCTGGGCGGCACTATAGCGAGAAGAAAAAAAAGAAAAGGTAGAAAGATGAAGACGAGTTTTCCAAAAGCGAAGCGCTCTACTCGTTTTGCGTTATCGTCACTCGAAACACAGTATGCCTAAGTTGTATGGCAATGACTCTTTCATGTTTTTCGTTCTTATTATTTCGGAAGTGCTGCAGTTTTTTTCACGGTTTCTCAATCTCTTGTAGCCGTTTTTGTTTTCACTAAGTATTAGTAAACAAACTGAATACTTGGAAAAGAAATAACATGTGTTGCAAACCCATGGTTTTTTATCAATCGCTTAAAAAAAGTTGCTTTTTCTTGATGATTTCAGGAACAACCGATAAACGTGTTCAACAATAACAACATCACAAAACGTACAATTTATATGATTTTTTTATTTGTTTTTGACATGTAAGTTACATTGATGTTTCCGAAAACATTCTACTCCCACGCATGTTGCAAGTTTTGGAAGTAGTTGTTCGTTGTATCGGATGCTTTGATCAGTTTTACAACTCCCATCACTCTTCTTATCTTGTAATACCACAAATATAGAAGAGAGAGCGAGAAGAAAAGGTGTTGGTATGCAAACAACTGCAATGATATTTGTATTGAAGTGTTTCAAGGTTCGGTCTCACAATATCATATGCATGGCTGAGCGCCGTTCTGTCTTGTCCAAGAGGAATATCAGTGAACAAGGACGAGTACAATAGTAGCAAAATGTAAATGATTCGAGCGATGAATTCGTTCACAATGAACGGTAAAATCAGCTCAGTAGACCGAATGTTTTGCGATGAAGTGAACCTGAAACGTGAGTACTTCTTCATTCATGTATTGTTGTGTTCTTTTTTCATGAAAGTGAGTTTATTATGAGTGATTCAAACATATCAGTGAATCAGTTCCCATCAAAGCACCAACCTGTCTGTCAGAGCAGTTGCTTCCAAATGTCGTTTTGAATAAGATCGTATGCTCACTCGCATTAGTTTGGGAATCGACTGAAACAAAAAAAAACAATTAAGATTTCAATTATACGACTCACGATTAAAGCAATTGTCGTGGCGAGCGTTTGAGAAATGACTAACGAGAACACGATTCCCATGTGAAAAATGATCATTGTCACACCGGACGCAACAATCTAAATTGGAATTATCATCTCAGCAAAATTTTTGAACGACAAACCGTGAAGGAAGCAATCAGTAGAAAAACTGATTTATTTTTCATAGATTCGTACACCTGAAAACTTTTTTTTTTACTCTTTTCTACACTACAACTTACTCGACTGTTGTAAAGTGCAAAAGTTCTTTCGAAAACGAGTACAATAAACAGATAGGTAGATCCACAAACACCAGATAGTTGTATGTGAGCAATAATGTCCTTAACAAAAAATATGCTGTTTGTTCTCGAAATTGTTTATGCAATCACCGATATGAGTGCCACACTTTGTGGAAATGCTAGTATGTACAGCAGCAAAGTTATTCGATGAACAGTCGTCAAAACATAACAACATGCGAACAATGCGAGAATGAATCTGAAAGAAAACATTTGTTTTGCAAACACGACTTTTTGATAACGAAATGTGAGAAACTAACCGAAAGTAAAGATGATATTTGGAATCGTTGTGCAAGTATTGAAAAACCAACAAGAGAGCCGGAATGTTAACGAAAAGAAGAAGAATTTCAAAAAAGTATAGAATCATTCTATACCACATCTCTTTTTGATCTACAGCTTTCTGAATTGGAGTTTATAACTGCTATCTTGATGATTGCACTTTAGTATATCAAGGAAATATGTTTATATCTAACACTCTTTCTGGAAAATGCCCATGTACGCAGTGCGTTATTACTACCAAACAAATATAGAAAGTGTCATGTGAACTTTGCTTTATCATGATTTCTTAGCATGCAATAGCTTTCTGAATAAATTAAAGGACTGCACAGTGGTGATATACATATGAAACGTACTTTTCTGGAAAATGCACACGTACGCAGTGAGTAATTGCTATTATATAAAAATAGATGTCATGTGAACAACATGCGAAAATCAAAAGATGAAAATGTATTACATTTGCGAAGGTAAATGACATTGGTATCTGAACTATTTTATTAGTTTGTTCATTTTTGTTGGGTGTATGAGAAATTTAGAACACGATTACACGAAGTTCCGAAAGAAAGAAGATATGAAAGATAATAGACGACTTTCCGTGATCAGCTTTTTCAATGGCCGCCTGTCGCGTGAGAATATCCCGCTAATCTGGTCGTTGCGGGACCATTTATGGTTCCGCCAGAGAGAATCCGCCAGAGGCGATCTTTCGCGTCTCTGCTCTCTCACCTCTACCCACAAAGCATACCATCCTATCTCACTAGTAGTCAACCAGTATCTGAGTGAACAAAACAAAAAGACGCAGCGACAGAAAATAATAAGTATTTATATATGCACAATCCAAAATAATAAAGATGTTCATTGAATTAACATCGGCAGTCGCTTCGATAGTCTGCGATATGGTTGTAAGGAAGGTGGAGTAGGTAACAAATCTCTTCTTCTTCATTCATCCGCAAAAAGTAGTCTAGGGAAGTATAGGGTTGAGAGAGCGGAGATATGAATTATTTGGTTTTATAAAAGATTGTCAAAAACAAATCGGATCAGAAACGGCCAAATCGATATCCAATCGATATCAAGAGATAATCAAATGCGTATGTGGTCGGTGAGGTGTGATGCGCGCATGACAAAAGTAGTCTAGGGAAGTATAGGGTAGAGAAAACATGAAGGTGTGTTAGCTACATACATATACATATGTGACCTAGCTCTGCACCGTGTCAAAAAAATTCCATTTTTACACTGGTACAAATGTGGGTAGCTTTTTTCACACCGCTGTGTGAATACGGATACGAAGTTTGTACATGATTTTACTTGAAATTTTTTTATGTGATCAGAAACCTAACCCGCAAGCTCGGTGACACATCTCTCGCACTATGAAGCAAGTGGAAGAACCTAATTTCGAAAGTGTGGAGCGTTGAGCAGTTGGCTACTCGTGGTGGGATTTCTTTTTCAACTTAGTCATTTGCACATTTGAATAAAACTCAAGTTTGTCGTTCTTTTGAAAGAAATGTCAATGGGTTAGGATAAGAGTGTTTTTATTAGTCGCCTCAATACCTCAATCTCTCATTGCTACACTGCACTTCTCGCAATTGCATCGCCAGTACTAATCCAGGATTCATATATCGTCTATCACTCCACCCTCTTTCATGAACAAGAATTAGAAAAGCATTTGTAAGCAGTGTTTATACGAAAACTCTCGATCCCGGGAATTATGATACAAGTGTGCATGTGGAGAATCTGTTCTCTCTATAGTGAAGGCTGCGGACAGTCTTCTTTTTTTCCGGGCGATCTTGGGCCAAGCGTCGTTAGAGCCGGGCTCACATAAACGCCCTGTGAACTATGAAATAATTTTTTTAATGAAGGTCTTGTTTGTTTTGCACTCACCCTCTTGCTCTTCTCCGACCCAACCGTTGCGCACTGTGTGATGTATGAGTACTCGTAGATCACCTAAACACCTTATATGAAACATCTGGTAAGTATGTGGTGAGTGTTATTGGCTCACCATTTTTTTCTACATTACTGACCTCCTTGATAATCGTCCTCTGTTCGTCGTTGATGTTCTCGAACAGCAGCTTAGATATGTCGTCTTGATTCCATGTGAGAGACTCGCTCTACAAACACGGAGTGAACAGGAAAAAAAACATGAGAAACGTTGCTACCCGTGTGTAGTCCTTGATGAGGTTTGCGAGCTTGATGAGAAGTTCGACGCCGAGCACTCGATGCCACTTTTCCAGATCCGCCACTGTTTGCACGAGGTCTTGGGGCAGTTTCTGTGAGCAGTCCACCACAGTGGGATCATCGCCCGGTCGAGCCTGACGGGCCAACTGCAACACGAGTTAGGCACGGGAAGAGTGCACGTGACTCCCTCCTGCTCTCGACTTTTTCGCACACTTTTTGATGAAGGAGTACTCGTAGATCATCTGAAAGCAGTTTTATTAACGATCCTATTATATAGAAAACGGAAGTTCTCTGTCTCACTATTCGGAGTGTCATCGTGCTCACCAAGTGGTGCTTCATGAGTATGTCCGTAAGCTTCGGCAGTGCTTCTTGAAACACTTTCATCCAAACATCCGGGTTGCCCACAACTGCCGTGATCTCTTCTGGAATGAACTGCGAGCAGTCGACGATGATGGGGTCGTCTGCCGGAAACGCCTGTCGACCAGCAGCCTCAAATTTTATAATGTTGTAACTTATATATTTGTTTTTATAAACCGATGTTAATTCGTTTTACAAAAACAAACAATCAAATGAGTATGAGCTCTATCAAATATTTCTTGGCTCACTCGACTGATACGGGCCGCACTGACAAAATCAGTTGAGAGGTCATCAGTGTTGTCAGTGGAAGTTTGGGGACCCCCCCCTGTTCATCGTACGGCAGTCATTTTGCCAAATGTTAACCAGACATCATTTGAGGCATCAATAGCCCGCCATTGCGAAACTATTCGACCACGCAATTCGCGCGCTTGGCGTTCTCTTTTTAGGGAAATGAGAGTCATTTGCAAGTCTAATTGAGCAGAGTTCTACGTTTTATAAACCTAATTACTCCTTCAAGAATCAAGCTGTTTTTCACAAAACTCTGATATGTTATGTGTATCGATAGAACTCATCTATCTCTAGTGTTCGATTTTTTATTTTCGTCTTCGTTTTTTTTTAGTTGGAGTTAGAAAAAACCTCGATTTTGAGTCGTTTTCCAATAAGAAAACTTCAAAACGTATTGACTCTCTTCAAACTTGTCGCACAGCGCCCAGTTTTCTTGAGAATAATTCAGATAGAATGCTCATAGATCTCTAAAGCTCTATTTTTCGAGCTCCGGTATTTCTTCCGTGTTTGAGCTCAAAAACACACAATTCGGGCAAATTTGCATAAAATGCTCGTCTGTCTGGCGAACCAGCGATATTGTTGTACGATGAAAAGGGGGAATGGCCTAAACATCAAACATCACGCTAAGTTTGTCATAGCCCATTCGCCTACCTTCTTTTTCTTGTGTCGTGTCTCGCCGCACACATCTCTGTAGACACGCAAGTAAAGAATCTGAAACAGAGATGATTCGACTTTGTGCAATTGTTCACATACGTCGTCCACAGCCTTCTTTTGCTCGGCAGTTTTTGCAAGAGCGTATGTCGAGTCGATCTCATTAGGATTCCACTTATGCTCCTGGACAAGAAAAATATACTTGAGTTACAAAACTAATCTTACATGTTCAAACGTATTGAGCGCCGTCGCGAAAGCATAGAAAAGCTCGGACGATCCGAGCACATTTTGGATATTGTCGATGTCTCCGTACGGTGACGAGTCCGGTGCGGGTTCCTCAAAAGAATCTTTGTGTTACAACATTTGTTTTTGTTTTCATTGTTCTTATGTGCGTAAGTTTCGTAGCGACAAGTTCTTGTACAAATAAAAACATTTCTCAGCCAACAGCATTGTAGACGCCTGCGCTTCTGTGAACGCGCCTTCTTTCTCACTAACTCGCCATCCGGTGTGCTTGGATTATTTTTCACATTATTTTTAGAAGTAGTTTTTTTTCAAGTTGACGCCTAAAATTCCGAAGTTTTGCAAGTTTGCCGGACTACCGTTTTGAGTCACTTTTCGTTTTTCGGTTTTTTTGTGAGCGGTTGCGTTTTCCCTCGTTTTCTCGCATACTCGAAAACAATGACAATCACTGCTGCTGCCGCTGGATAATGTTTTTTTCTGAAGTGTCAACTGATTTTCGAATTGAAGCGGGACAGTGAAGCAACGCCAAGTTTGAAGTGCACTACAAAGTGGTCGAAGCGCAGAGGAAAAAAGTTTTTCAAGCTGAACCGTTTTGCTATTTAAAAAAACAGAATCGTTACAGTTTTCTTTTGCTCGCTTATCGGCGTTTTGCGCGAGAATGCGAAAAAGCACAGTAACAAAAATAAATAGTAGAGGGACAGGTATGAAAGAATATGCGTTCAGAGCAATCGTTTCTGATTACCGCACACACACGCACGATTCACCGATCAGTCGATGGATTCCGAATCAGGCGGCAGATTCGCCGCAAAGACCGTTCATAAGCAAATCAACAGAACCACACACTTCATCCTAGAGTGTCCGACTACCGTTCCAGTCCTTACTTCACAGTCTTTTATACGCGGTTTCACCACAATATTTTGAAGCTTTTTCATTGTGTTATCAGCTTCACGGAGGGCACGCGTGCTATGGGAAGAGGCTGCACTTTGCATGTTGACTCGGATTAGGAACCACAACGTGAGTTGCAGAGAGCCCTGCGAAATCATGTAACATTTTCTCACTGGACACATGACGTGCTCTAATTAGCATAGAACGATTCGCCATTTTGCGCTGATTCTAACGGTATTTTATTTATGGGATCATGTACCCTGTAAAGTAGCGAAAATCGGTAAAGAGTGATACAATGACGTCATATTTCTCTGATCTAGCCGCCATTGCTCGAAGTGAGTAATGAAAATGCTAAAATAAGAGACGTATTTCATCGAGTACTTATCGATTACAGTCAAACAAAACCTAGTGGTATTATTATAAACGAATATGTTCATTATTCGATTATCGATGACGTCATCAGTGCTTTGATCTAGCCGCCCTCTATCGCACTTTCCCTATGTGAGCGCGCGCTCCGGGGCGCGGCGCCGTGCGGAATTAGAGCGCAATGTGAACGATGAACCCTACGAGAATTATATATTTTTGAAATCAGCTTTGAATAAACTACATTTATGAACTTATTGCTAAACCATATACAAATATTTGAAAATCTCATTGTGGTCCCTAGACTCGGATCCTGTAATCCGTGATGACAACGCTTTCAAATGATGATGTTGTTTGCGTGTGTTGCACCATTCACCTGCAAAACGGTCAACGATGAGGTGTGTTGTTCCTCATCAGCTCACTGTATACTGTATCTTTCGACCGTGAAATGTGTGAGTCTTGTTTGCTGCTGCAGAGAACGCGGGTTACACTGATCTCTGACCTGGCTGCAGCATCCGCGAAAAGGAACTGTGACAGCTGCCAACTGAACTGTTGCTGTGTGAACTTTCGGATAGCCGCAAGTGAGCGATAGTTATTTGGTAAACGATTCAAAAAAAATGTCATTGACCCATCGGTCCGCAAAAGAGATGCCGACAGAAGATGAGACAGCCGCAAGCAAAAATTGGTAAGGAAGATCGGAGATCAACTGCTTTGCGTTCTTGTTTTCATGAGACACTCTGGAGTCGACAACGTCATAAGCTTACCAACCTCGCCACGGTTGATCGGCGGGCATGGTGAGGATCTGCTACATGTTGAACGATAGCCGTGACTTGCCTCGCTCGCCTGTTATCAATGTGTGATGTGACTATGATTTGTGATGGGATGACGTTATCGCTCTTGTTATCTTATGCATATATATTCTATTTGGATCCTACATGTGTTCATGACAAAGAATATTGATCACTGTATTTGTCTTGTATTCATTTGATACAAGAGCCGCGCTGAGCAATGAATGCAACTAAAAAAAAACAAGTGTAAAATATTCGTATAATTTGTATGACAATCCGACTACCCGGATCGGTCGATAAAAAAACACACACAGAGAGAACTGTTTTTTAGACATTTCGAAATCTTGGAAGATTTCTCATTTCGTTCGAGAAAAAAACAAAACAACAACAAATCATGAGAGAAAACTCTTTTTTTGTTTTTATTTGGTCATGACATTTTGTGTATGTTAACGTATTTGTTCCACAAAATAATATTCACAGACAAGGAACCATCACACATGTTCATCAATAGCAACATAACATAAACATAACGTTTTTCTCACACATAATAACATGTTTTGGTTAATTTTAATGTTCTTGCTATTAAGTCTACTACATCCACGCTTGTTGCAAATCTTGAAAGTGGTTGTTGGTTGCATCAGATGCTTTCATTAGTTTCGCTACTCCTATAGCCGTTCTTGTTCTGCAATACCACGGATAGAGAAGAGAGAGCGAGAAAAAAAGATGTTGATAAGCAAACAACTGAAATATAACAAATATTTTCTGCGGTTTTCCGTTTTCATCTCACAATATCATATGCATGACTGAGCGCCGTTCTATCGTTTCCAACTGGAATGTCAGTGAAGAAAACGGAATACATTAATAAGGCAATGTAAATGATTCGAGAGATGAACTCATTGACTATGAACGGTAATATCATCTCGTTACACTGAATATTTTGCGAGGAAGTGAACCTGAAATGTGAACACTGGATCCCCTCATTTATACATTGCATTGTTTTGTTGGTTTCGTTCATAGTGTTTTTGGGTGAGTGCATTCTTTTCAGCTAGATTCCTACATTTTCATTCGTTGAGAAACGAATGATTTCTCAATAGTGCTGCGGCGAGTGACACACTGACAAGACTTCGTACATAGTTGTACAAAAGTGTTGCGAACAGTTCCGAACAGTTTGGCATGATAAACTGTGAAAAACATCAGCTGTCTGTCTTATTTTTCGAGAAAGCCCTCTTCAGGGGTCGGTCTACAATCTTCTTTCTTTTTTTGATCGTAAACTGTGCGTTTCTGATGAGTCATGGAAACCGCACGTATCTCTATTGCTATGAAAGAGCATAGAGGAACAACGAGAAAAAGAGGGAGAGAGGGAGAGAGAGAGAGAGAGAGAGAGAAAACGTGTTTCGCAGTGTTAGTACATCAGCAACATTTGAGGATAAAAAAGTATCAACCTGTCTGTCAACGCTGTTGCTTTCTGATGTCGTTTTGAGTAATATCGTATGCTAACTCGCATAAGTTGGGGAATCGACTGGAATCGAATGAACAATACACACTCAAATCACAAAACTCACGATTATAGCAATTGTTGTGGCGAGTGTTTGAGAAATAATCAATGAGAGCACTTTGCCGGATCGAAAAATAATAAGTATTGTGACAGCAGACGCAGCAATCTAGACACAAAACTTATATTTCAAATAATGAGCTTCGGAAAAACAAACCGTGAAAAAAGCAATCAGAAGAAAAACTATTTTGCTTTTCATAGATTCGTATTTCTGAAAACCATTTGATATGTTATACACTTTTCTCAGCTTACTTGACTGTAGTAAAGTGCAAAGGTTCTTTCAAAAACAAGTACAATAAACAAGTAGGTAGAACCACAAACACCAGCAAGTTGTATGTACGCAATTAAGTCCTTCGCAATTTGAAAAATACCGTTTGTTTAAAATTCATTTTCACAGTTACCGAGACGCGTGCAACATTTTGTGGAAATGCATGGATAACTAGAAGTAGAGTTATTCGATGAGCAGTCGTTAGAACATAACAACATGCAAACAATGCGATAACAAAACTGAATCAAGTACAAACGTGTACTATCTTAAAAGTTCTGTTTCAGAAAAAAACGAACCGGAAGTAAGGATGATGTTTGGAGTCGTTGTGCAAATATTGAAAAACCATCAAAAGGGCCGGAACATTGGCAAGGAGAAGAATGATTTCAAGCATCTCTAGAAGCACTCTATACCACATTTTTATGTTTACAACAGCTTTCTGACAAGATATTATGACTGCTCTCCTGAATATTCTGTTATATTTATAACACCTACTTTCGCACATAATTTATGAGATCATACATACTTTCGTGGAAAGTGCACACGTATGCAGTGTATGTATTATTGCTACTATATTGATACACGAGGTTGTTTTGTGAGCAAGTACATACTTGCAAGATAGATAGCAGCGTGATGGGAACGTGATGTTCTTTCCGAACTGTTTTTTTTTATTTGTGCAAAGTGTTAGTATGATAGTCCTCCATGTCAATGCTCATCAACATGCTAATGCAAAATAATCGAGCTGAACTCTGTAATCTGTATGAAAACACATGAAAAACGGATCAACAACAGGATTCATAAGCTAACAGGATTAAAAGACTGACAGGATTTATAGGCTTTGGAACACACTCCCCCCTTCCATAGTAATGTCTGCACAAACGTTCTGCATTCCATTTTACCGCTTTATAGCTGCACTATCGGCCCGCGCAGTATCATAAGACCGCATCGATCGCGCTTTTTGTGTTATGATTCAGAGAAACGAGGATTTTGAAAAAAACGAGGAAATCAAACCAAGCAGATTGAGGCATCTTCTAGAGACTTCGATCCAAAGTTTCATAGTGAAATTTTGTTAAGGTCTGTACTGTATCTGTATACGAAACTGTATCTGTATTCGTCATAAGCTTTACTGTATCTTTAAAAAAAGTAAATTTCGAGTTATAAAATGGTCAAAACTAACATTTTTTCAAGAAATTTTAATACTCTAGTTTAAACTTTTTTTCAACAATTGCACAACACGTCAAAACGTTCGACAATAGACGTAATCCATAAGGCACACGCATTCACCAATTTAACGAGGCCGCATTGTGTCCTTTTTAGTGGCATTCACTTATCATGGTTCATGAATGAATTTAT
>CAWZYM010000259.1:107500-147334 GCA_963966185.1 Rhabditoides inermis
CCCTCTCTAATTCATTGAGCTCTAATCGATTGATGTGAGTTTGTTAAGTAGTTCGGGTAAAAAACTTTTAGAAACAACAACATATGCATCACTTCATTCATAACAAAAATGCATAAGATGAAGAAGAAATTCTTTTTGTGCAGAAAATTTGGTAAAAATACGAACATTTTTTCCACATTCATACAACTTCAAAAGAAGGTTTCATTGACGAAAACAAAAACGACCTCAACTTTAAGATCAGGCAAGATTACATTATCCGGATAAATCCTTCAAAACACACTTCTTGTTACACAAATATGTCATAAATGATGAGCTTTTTTATAGAAAAATTATGTTATTGTTGCTCTAGAGTTTGTGTAATTAGCGCATGATTTTACTCTTTCAAGATAAAAGTGTGCGGAAATGTGCACAAACATGCACAGTCGATGATGGTTTCTCCAACTTCCCACCATTTCTGGCGAATGGTCTGATTGATAAAAATGCATCATTTTTGGTATATTTTCACCATCCGGTGCTAACTCGACAAATGAAATCAGATGGTTCAGTCCCTATAATGCGCGTGTATCATGTGTATTGTGTTTGTGTGATAAACATACTTGAAAATGATTCGTTTCAAGAATTTAATCGCTTTTAATTCGTTTTTTTCTAATTGTTCATAGTATAGTTTGGGTGCAGTGAAAAAGTGAATGCATCTGGATGTGAGGTGACGAGAATAAAAACTTGAAAAAAATTACGCACCGACGGATGCAATCTGCTTGGCAGCGACAAAATTGCCGCAGTTGTTGTAGTGTCAGTCACTGTATGTATGTAGTGAAAATTGTTTGACAGTTCTGCTGAATGCCTAAAAGGAGATGGTTTGAAATTACCTTTCCTATTTGCAAAACATTTGTGAATCAGCGCCATGAATTCTTTGTTGTACACCAGCGTGATGATTCTGAAATCAAGTATTAGTTTTGCCTAATCATCACTTCTAAAACATTACCCATCGAGTGTGTGAACGGTGAGCCATGCACACGTTGTCAGAGCAAACTGCCACAATCCAGAGACCAGACAAGAAACGAAGAAAAAGGATACCAGCTCGCACACAAACACCACAGTTTGGGTGCACACCTAGAAGGGGCTAACAGTCAGTTTGTTTAAAATGTGTTTAACATCAAATGTGCACAGTTATGTAGTTGCTACATACGTGTGACGATGCGACGTTTTGGCACCTGACCAACTCGCGGATTTTGACCATGGAGAGCACACCTGTTTAAAGAAGTTGATTTCTGTCTTTTGCCGTTGTTCCGTCATTTTTGAATTGCAACTTGCCTGAATTATTCTCTTTCAATTTGTTTTTGTCTATTATTGGAAACCTTTTTGTTCACAAAATGCACTTTGATAATAGTGACAATAACAATCACGCTAATGAGGAATACACTCAGGCAGTACCTGAAAAGGTACTGAAATTCGGGAAAAAAGGAATGTTTAGTGAACTCACTTGCAAAAGTCCGCATACCGCGCTAGAACTTCGCATATCTGTGTTGGTTTGAAATAGAATTGAAACGTTCTCTGCTGGTCATAGTACAGAGCACAGTCGGCTGTAAGCAAGATTGTTATCTCTCTTTTTTTGAAGTCAAGGCACATAATACACATTACAAATACGTAGATTTTATCCAATTTGCCGCAACAATTCTCTTTACGTGCGATGTTTTTTTATTTACGTTTTTTACCGTGGTATTGTCCTTATTAAACCAGCGATCGTATTTGTGAGGAATCCAAATGGCGACGAATCGATTGATTGAAGTAAGGAGATGAGAGTAGACACACACATCGTAGCAGATCAACATCACATGTGCAACGTGGCCCTATGTCTCTTTCAGATCGAGGTTGCTGAAATCATTTTGTCCGTTGCAGTATTTCTGAACTCACAAGAATGTCAAAGGGCGCTATGTGGAAGGCAGCACAGAAAAGATACAACATCTCGCCAGTTGCCTAAGTAAGAAATTTTCAACTACAATGTAGTACACAATACACGAAATACTGAACAGTATACTTAAAAAATTTCGTTTTGCCTTTATCTGTTCATTGAAGGTCTAGAAAATGGTCTCGAAATATCCGTGTGTGACTTTAACTATTTCTGCAGTTTCAGTGTCCGCACCTGGCATGACGTTAGTTTTCCAAACGCGTTTTTCAGTGTTTCACTTTTTCGATGAATATCACAATTGTGAGATTGATCGCGAATCCAGTGAATGCTATTTGAGTTTAGCAAGTGGAAAAAGCGACGCAAATATCACCCGAACTTGAAACGTTTTTTTTTACAGAGAGTTACATTCCTGAAAAGCACTTACCAGAAAGCTGATAGTTCCAGCAATGTAGTTAGCTTCAGACATAGTATTTCGGGTTCTGCGTTTGCAACTCAACGCAACACTGCAATTACATAAACAAATTTTTTTTTAATTAATTAATTTATACGGTTGCATAATAACACGTGAAAAAGAAAAAGTATGATTTAACAGTTTGTCATTTGTTTTGCAGCCAAAGATCCCAACACCCAACAAAAGATGACAAAATATTTCGAGGATTGTTCAACAGATGTTCATCACTACTCGCCACATGGAATAGCAAAAGTGTGGGCCCGGGTGCCCCCGGTGTGGGCCCGAGTGGGCCCGCGCCCCGTATTCGATCATATCGAACTATTTTCTCATGAAATTTTGTATGCATGATGAGAAAAGCATTCCGCATCGATCTGCGTTTACAGACTTTTGAAATTTTGTATTTGATTTTTTCCGGGCTCACACCCTGTGAGACCGGCAGTCCCACTGAGTGTCTCCGGTGTGGAACCGTGTGGTCCCGACGGGCTCACTCTGTGTCCCCGGTGTGGGAACGTGTGGACCCAAACACTATATCTTCTTATTTCCCTATTTTCATGAAAAATAAACATTACTAGCGTAATCCCCATAGTGTATTTAGGCTGGAAACATTTTTTGAGCGAAAAATGAAACATGTTTCACTCATCATGACCTCATGAGTTGACGTCACTTTGCCGTTATGAAAGGTCACACTTTTCCGCATTTGATATAAAAAAAATAACTACTCTAGAGTTTATTGTTTTGTTTGTAATCTACGTTTGGAAACTGATTTTCTTATTTGAAATGAATATATGATTGATATATGGTTGGTCCCCCGATATAACGAACCCCCTTTAGTGCATCCATACCCCCATATTGTCATCCAATCGCATATGGCTACTCTGCCTTCAGCGGTTACAGTCTGCTGCGCGACTGGTGGTGTCACGGGGTTAACTTCTGAAAAGACACTCGAAATGTCAGAATGCACTTTTGATAGAACACAGATATTAAAATCGATTGTGTCTCGTTTTCCGAATCAGGAATATACCATGTTTCATAGGGTTCCGATGAAGTTCACAATATGATTCCGTTCTCTACCCACGCCATCAAACAGTGGGTGTTGTGAGTGAGCGTGGGTGGTGAGAGAGAGTGAGTGAGTGAGTGAGTGAGTGAGAGAGAGAAAGAGAGAAAGAGAGAAAGAGAGAAAGAGAGAAAGAGAGAAAGAGAGAAAGAGAGAAAGAGAGAAAGAGAGAAAGAGAGAAAGAGAGAAAGAGAGAAAGAGAGAAAGAGAGAAAGAGAGAAAGAGAGAAAGAGAGAAAGAGAGAAAGAGAGAAAGAGAGAAAGAGAGAAAAGAGAGAAAGAGAGAAAGAGAGAAAGAGAGAAAGAGAGAAAGAGAGAGAAGAGAGAGAGAGAGAGAGAGAGAGAGAGAAAGAGAAAGAGAGAGAGAAAGGGAGAGGAAAGCGTGAAGAGAGAAGTAAGAGAGAGCGAGAGAGAGAGAATGTTTTTGCAACCTCTCTCGTAGCCTCGCCCTTTTCTCTCTCACGCCAGTCTGTATTGATTGCAGTGTACGTTGTCATGTCACGCGTGCACACCCAATCCTTGTTTAGAAACATTATTTTCTTTGTATTTCTGTTTTTCGTTCTTTCATGTATATATGCATACTTTGTACAAGCAATTATTACTAAGTAATTATTACTATTTGTAGTGTGGAAGACACTGCTTTCACACAGTGGTATCATCTACATATAAACATGGAAACTGTGAGCTTTTTTATCTTTTTTTCAGTTTCTTGTTATTATATAAAATGTTGCAGAAAAAAAAAAAAAAACAAAAAACACTCGAAAAAAAAGGGATGTGCGTTTCTAGTGATGAATTGTTGCTTTACACTCAAAACATATGTGATATGAATTTTTCACTTTGTTACTTTCTTCTGGCTCTCGTCCTTTCTGAGAAATTTGAGAAAACTGTTTGGTAAATTTGGGGGGAATCGTGCAGTTTCTCTCTTCTGTTATCCCTTGTGCCCCTCCCATTCTGACTGAGCCGCCTCGTCCTATGTTCCCGTATGTTTACCAGTTTCCATGACGACTCAAAAGTGCGCGCATTTCGTGCATTTGCAAATCAAAGCCTACGAGATTTCCAGGCGTAGGCCAGTCGTACAGTGTTGACACATTGTGTTGTTTTTGTATACTTACTATCTACCTATGACTCGACAACAGTTCCTCTCACTAGTGCCATTTTTACTGTAGCGGCAAACATGCCGGGTAATGTAACAACCACGCAGGTGTTTTTTTTCAGTCTACGGTTGATTTCAGGAGATGTATCAAGTCACTTCGTCGATTCAAGTTTTTGGTTCGGCATCGCCCCAAGCACACGCCATCAAACGAATTGAGGATGCTGTGAACAGTACCAGCATTACTATGTAAGCGAACTGAAACTTTCAGGCAGAGTATCGCTTTTCAGTGAGTCGTTTAAACAAGAGACGGCTGAGCGGTATGGTAT
Source organism: Rhabditoides inermis (assembly GCA_963966185.1). Classification (NCBI taxonomy): domain Eukaryota; kingdom Metazoa; phylum Nematoda; class Chromadorea; order Rhabditida; family Rhabditidae; genus Rhabditoides; species Rhabditoides inermis. The sequence goes on from CAWZYM010000259.1 coordinate 112,330, forward strand.
GATTCGACCGAAAGATCACTACGTGATGAGCACAGAAGCTATGGAAAAGAGCACCAACAACAGGTATATAGACAAAGATTCAGTGAAAATGATACCAACGTTTCTGTTCAGAGACTCGTACAAAGGAGGGTTGGGCGAAAGATATGATGTGACTCGACCAAAAGATCATTACAAGATGAGTACAGAAGCTATGGAGAAAAACACCAACAACAGGTACATAGACAAAGATTCAGTAAAAACTACATATGCCAACGTTTTTGTTCAGAGACTCCTACAAAGGAGGTTTGGGCGAAAGGAATGATGTGACTCGACCGAAGGATCATTACAAGATAAGCACAGAAGCTATGGAGAAAAACACCAATAACAGGTACATATACAAAGATTCAGTGAAAATGATACCAACGTTTTTGTTCAGAGACTCGTACAAAGGAGGGTTGGGCGAAAGATATGATGTGACTCGACCAAAAGATCATTACAAGATGAGTACAGAAGCTATGGAGAAAAACACCAACAACAGGTGCATAGACAAAGATTCAGTAAAAACTACATATGCCAACGTTTTTGTTCAGAGACTCCTACAAAGGAGGTTTGGGCGAAAGGAATGATGTGACTCGACCGAAGGATCATTACAAGATAAGCACAGAAGCTATGGAGAAAAACACCAACAACAGGTACATAAACAACGATTCAGTAAAAACTACATATGCCAACGTTTTTGTTCAGAGACTCGTACAAAGGAGGGTTGGGCGAAAGATATGATGTGACTCGACCAAAAGATCATTACAAGATGAGTACAGAAGCTATGGAGAAAAACACCAACAACAGGTACATAGACAAAGATTCAGTAAAAACTACATATGCCAACGTTTTTGTTCAGAGACTCCTACAAAGGAGGTTTGGGCGAAAGAAATGATGTGACTCGACCGAAGGATCATTACGAGATGAGCACAGAAGCTATGGAGAAGAGCACCAACAACAGGTACATAAACAACGATTCAGTAAAAACTACATATGCCAACGTTTTTGTTCAGAGACTCCTACAAAGGAGGTTTGGGCGAAAGGAATGATGTGACTCGACCGAAAGATCACTACGTGATGAGCTCAGAAGCTATGGAGAAGAGCACCAATAACAGGTACATATACAAAGATTCAGTGAAAATGATACCAACGTTTTTGTTTAGAGACTCGTACAAAGGAGGGAAGTGACGATCTGTTCTGACTTGGAAGAATCATTACTAGAAGGGTACACAACCGATGGTTCTCAAAATAGTGTTTTTCTACGATACACTTTTTGCGAAACTCAACATTGTAGAGTTTTAGTTTTCTTTCACGTTTCTAAACAATACAACTAAGTTGTTCTTTTTTTGTTGCTTCGCGTATTCTGTGGAAATGTTTTTGAATATTTGTTTTTGTTCCTAATTTATAGATAAATACTTTGTTGGTGCGCTTCAAACAACATCGACACATAATTGAATGATTGTCATTCTTGATTATGATGTTTTCAGCGAGCGTGGCTGTATTCACTGTTCGTGCGCAAACGATGTAAATTCAGCATGAGGAATGCCTGCGATTTACTTTAAACAAACCGCTGACTTTGCCGTTGAAGCATGAAACACGGGGATAACACAGCGCAATTAAAATATTCATTTCAAGATACCTTCAAAGCTACAAAAGTATGACAAATGGAAGCAGTGGCTCACAATCATATCGAGAAAACACTCAATGAGCGCAGCGCCGCCGAAACTTTTATTTTTAGTAGATTTTAGCGGATGTGTTTGATTCAATATTGTCCACATGCGTATACCGACTATAATACCGACTCTCTCACTTTTTCTCTCTCTCTTTCTCTCTCTCTTTCTCTCTCTCTCTTTCTCTCTCTCTCTTTCTCGCGCTCTCTCTCTCTCTCTCTCTCTTTCTCTCTCTCTTTCTGTCTCTTTCTCTTTCTCTCTTTCTCTCTCTCTCTCTCTCTCTTTTTCTCTTTCTCTCTCTCTCTTTCTCTTTCTCTCTCTCTTTCTCTTTCTCTTTCTCTCTCTCTCTCTCTCTCTCTCTCTCTCTCTCTCCTCACACCTTGATGGCTCGTCCAAAGTAGTGGATCTTACGGATATACTGAATACCCACAAGGTCGATACACATGGTGCTGTAAATATGGTAGTTAGAGTGTATGAGATATAGAGAAAGAGAGAGATAAAGAGAGAGAGATGCAGGTTTTCGTCAATTTTGAAAAAGTTTTCCGATGTTTTTTTTTCTTTTTTTTTCTCTCTTTTTTAGCATCTCTCTTTTTCTTACTCCCCCCCCCCTTCCTCTCTCTCTCTCACCCCCTCCCCTCTCTCACACCCTCCTCAGACATGCTCCGCCGTTCGGTCCCTCGCACGGCATCTGGTCGGTCTCTCGCACGGCATCTCTCTCGGACGAGTTCCTTTCGCAGAGCGATGTTTCAAAAATTTCGATAATTTATCGTTCTAGTAACACTCAAAAATTCAAGAAGTTTGTCGCGTGATTATCGTCGCGGTGTCATCATTGTTTTTAGTGTAATGGTTGGTCAGTCGAGCGCTAATCGAATGGTCATGGGTTCAATTTCCGAAGTCGCCATTTCGATTCCGATCGCAGGCTCGGTGCTGACCAAGAATCCGCGCTAGCCAGGAAACCGTGGCCAAGAAACCGCGCTTTACTTCACAAACTACTGTATCGGGCGTATTTGAAAGTTAATGGTTATCGTCGTAATCGTCGCGCACAGTTCGCGAAGATACATTGAGTCGCGCTCCCCAGTTTCGATTACTCATAGTGAATCAATCTGCTATTCGTGAACGACATGAAGACGGCATAAAACCTCGCTAAACCATTTTTCAAATCAGATTTGTTTTTTTTCATTTCCTGACAACTCAATAAACACTCGTTGTTGGTGCTCACACGCTCGTTAGATGGCGCGGTGGGAACGCAATTTAATATTGCCGGGCACTTTCAGTTTCCTATTTTCATTTCACTTTTATTGCCGTGATTCTACTCTCACCGCAGTTCTTTTCAAGATGTTGTCGTGTCGCGCGGTGGCGTTCGCCCTGCTCTGCTACCTACTCTTTCTCACCGTCAACGGACTCACCATCGAGGACCAGTTCGATCTGATGCTGCAGCAGGTACGTACTAGAAAAGCTCGAACGACCAACGACAAACACACTTCTCCGTTTCAAAATCGACGTACAAAAACTGTTCTATTGCCTTGCGCCATGTTTGTTTGCGTCGTAATCTGCAACATGGTCTACAATTTTTGCGTAGCAAACAAGCTATGTAACAAGCCAACCGAAGTTTGTTTGTGTCTTTATTCAGATGTATTCAAAAACCACATTCAATCATACTGGAATTATGAAAATGAATGATGAAATTTCGAAGTAAAACTCTGATTTCATCATTTATTTTGTATATATATATATATATATATATATATATATATATATATATATATATATATATATATATATATATATATATATATATATATATATATATATATATATATATATATATATATATATATATATATATATATATATATAATTTTATCATTCATTTATGAATAGTATGTAGTAGTTTGATAAGTATTCCAGGTTGCTGCTATAACCGTATACGGTCTATCCATTGTGGAGCAGTTTCGTCTTGCCGGCCCAATTGGATCCGAATAACTAACTGATTTCGCGATAAAATATTTCATCCCTCGTGTTGAACATAGACGCTTGATCGTTTCCTTCCGGCGCTCTCCCGTAGGCGGTTTTCGCGATAAAATCTGCGGCGAGATGCAACGCGATTAATCCGCTCACAACTTTTGTTTTCTGCGTTGTGTCCGAACGTCCACCTTGAGTTTTAGAGAAATATCAAATGTTCTATCGTGAATACAGACTAATCGTTTGGTGAGGTAAGGTTTTTTTTTAGTTTAAAGGTAGTGTCCTCTCTGATTCTGGTCGCACGAGTTGCTATTACCAGTGTATTACTTATTAATTGTTAGTTATAATTCCTTAACATGAAAGTTTAAAATTCAAAAATAACCATTTTAAAAATATAAAAATATATTTAAAGTTTGACGTTTACCGGCAATTGTGTGCACAAGTGTGCACGCCCGCAAAACTTATGTTCATTGACTGCGGTTACATCACCGAACTGACCGGAGTGACTCGTTTGTTTCGCACGTAAAATGCTTTCTATTGGTTTTGTGGTTTGTTTTTGATGTTCAATTTTCATTTTAAAATCAAAATAAATTTAGAAAAGTGTATATTAACAATATTAAACATATTCGTCAAATTTTCATAAAATCGAAGTTTTCATGTTTCTTTCACGTTTAAAGCGTATTTGCATGAGGTTAAAGATGTTTTCAAGGAATAGTATATTGACCAATTATGTTTCTGATAATGAGATTGAACAAAAAACAACAACAACACAAATTGCAAATTTGAAGTCATGCATTCAGAGGGTACACAACCTTTAAGGTTTTTTTTGTTTAATGTTAAAGTGATTCGCTCAGTGTTTTTCTGCGAGCAGTTCTTGCCGGTGGATCACTTGCTCTACTCACTGTATTCATATACTTCACACTCATCGAATCAATTTCTATGTGAGATTTACTTTTTTGCTACATCACGTTACATAGCGTCTTCTATCCGTGGTCGATCAATGAGAACCTCGACTTCTACAACATCTACGTCTCCTCCTCCTACTACTATACAATTAGCGCACTCAGGCAAAACGGTGTTGAAACCAGAGTTTGCCAGTGCAATGACCGTTCACTGGCCGCACTCGATTCCCGACGGCATGCGGAGTCGGTTCGAACGAAAACGTCATCAGTCATCACCCATCCAGAGCAGCATTCAAGCAGATGACATCAAGAAAATGGAGATTGATATGAAAAGGTGGGTTTTTCATGAAATATCACAACATGGTACGTTCAGGATGTGGCGAAAACCAGCAATTAGGCGGCTGATGCCTCTCCTGCCGCTCAACCTCCACTACTTTCTCATCGTTTTCAAGGTGCAATTACCGAAAATGTGTTCATTATACAATCATGCTCGTTTCAGTGCTACAAAGATTACTACACAACAGTGTATACGAACGGCATCGATAACGTCCGCCACTGGAAAGCGCCGAAGACGTGTGTGACACCGGATATGTGCGAGGTACGCGAATCGCGTTGATACGCTTGACACAGTTTGCGTTCAGTTACCGAAGAACCCCGGCATCGACTGCTTCAACGCGCACGGCGACTATCACTCGTCTACAAACGGAGACAAGTACAACGTACACTACTCTTTCAACAGCCGCTACCGAGTTGATGATGGCTGCCGATAGATGTTTTCTCGCTATTTGAACCGCACGTCTTGATCCTGATTGACAGTCGGCTGACAGTTCGAATCGGCGTCGCGCGAGGTCACTCGATGTTTCCGCGTGTTTTCTCTCTCGTCCGTCGTGTACCTATGCTCGTTGATGGTTATCGCTGGTGGCACATTGATTTTCTTGATGCACAGACGCTCGTTGCTTCATAGTTGACAGCAATGTTGTTGGCGGTGAACCGCTTCCACGTCTTCGTCTTTCTCACCTGGCAGTCGTCTATATTCTTCGCCACTCAGCAAATCTTTCCTATCTTTTCCAACTATGTGAGTGATGTTGGTAGTGGATGAAGGTGGTGAAGAGCTGTGAACCGATTTCAACAAGTACTTGCTCTTTGTATGTGCGATGCAACATTAATGAAAAATCGTGAAAAAAACATTTTTTTGCAATGACAACAATTTCTGTTTTCTCTGTCTACGAAAGAAAAAAATCACGTAACGAAGAGAAAGTATGCGTTAAAAAAAACATCCACAGAAAAATAATTCAAGATTCCACAATGGAGTTGCGATGGCGGGCCGGCGACCAAAGACTGCAAGGTTCTGAAGGAGTGCCGGGGGAACATCACCTATCCGGAACTCGCATTCAACTCGGCTGCACTCGAGTGAGAAGTTCACTTTCTACTCTCGAACGCCTTCTGTCAGGTTCGGCTGGTACTGCAGCGACACCTCCTACATCACCTCGCTGTTCTCGCAAATTCAGGTACAGTACACATGCGGCAGATACTTAGCTAGCTACAGTTTGCTGGCGTGCTGGTCGGAACGTTTGCGTTCGGAGCGGCGTCGGACGCATTCGGTCGGAAACCGGTGGCTATCGGCGCGCTCCTCGTGGGAATCGGCACGACTGCCGCGTCCGGTGAGCAGTCGGAGTAGTGCTAGCCATATATGCTAGATCCTAGAAACGCGTGATCACTGTGTTCGAACAAGAACGTATTCATCCAAGAAACACTTATTGAAAAAAAACATGACGTATCGCACCGCTCAGTACAAATAATCATGTCTGCAGGCATCGCGCCGTCGTGGCAGGTGCTGCTGGTGGTGCGCTTGTTCGTGGGCACGGCCGTCGGCGGGGTGATCGTGGTGGTGTGCACGTTCGTGATGGAGATGCTCCTGCCACAGCAGCGCATGCTTCTTCGCACCTTCTTCAACTGGGTGCACACCTCTTTATGATGTTGTCATTCACCATGTTCAATGTAATATTTATCTTTCTTTCTATTCTTGCTCTCCAATCACGTCTTTCTCTAACAATGGACATAGATATCAAAACACTTCATTCTCACCTCCCGTTGTGCTGCAGGGTTGGGGTCGGCTGGCGCTGACGCTGATCTGCTACTGCTTCAACGAGTGGCGCGCGGCGTCGGCAGTGTGCGCGGCGGCCGCCCTGCCCGCGCTGCTCATCATAGTATTCGTCTTCCCCGAGAGCCCCACCTGGCTGCACAACAAGGTGTGCAGGTCAACATATTGTGGCACAGTGTCCGTTCAGGGTCGCTGGCACGAGATGCGCGCCGCTGAGAAGCGTATCGCACGCATCGCCGGTGTGATATATCATCCCGTGGAGCACAAAAAGATCGAGCACTCCAAGGTTGTCCACGCATTGTCCCAGCTAAAACTGAAATGTTCCAGACGCTGTGCGAGTTGCTGAGATCCGGGCTTCTGAAGCGTCTGTCAGTGTTGTGGCTGATGTGGTACGTGAGAGCTTAGTTGAATTGCTAGTACAGAAGCGTTCAGGTTCACGGCGTCGCTGTGCGCGTTCGCCACCGACCTCAACTCGAACTCGCTCGTCGGCGACTTCTTCCTCAACCAGATTCTCTTCGCCGTCCTCACCGCCGTCAGCAAAATGGTGAAACAAGACGATTCAAGATTTTTTGTGGTGTTGTGATCTTCCTTATTATCTCGTTTTTCTTCAAGAAAACGTCGCGCTCGTCAAAACGTATATAGATAATCGAACACTTGAAATCGGAAAACACGTCATCTTTGTTTTAAACACGCTCGCTTGGCAGGTGCTATTTGCGGTGGACACGTGGTGTGCGGGCTTCACGCGCCGCATGCTGCACCAGGGCGCGCAGGCCACCGTCTGCGTGTGCTTCCTCGCCCTACTCGTCATGACACTCACAGAACACCACGTGTGCTACGGCTTACCAGCTCGTTTATGAGAAGAAGAAAAACTGTAGCATTTTTCTCATATCCTTCTTGTTTGTACAGTCTCTCTTGTTGTGCCGCTTGCAAAAAGGCAATGAGCATCCACGTGAACGGATAAGTTGAATAAAATGAACAGCATAGACTAATTTTGTGGTAACATTTTACGTTTTTAAGAGTGCCGCGTTTCTGGCGATCAACGTGCTGGGCACGGTGTTCAACGAGTACACGTGGGACGCGTGCTACCTGTGCGCCATAGAGAGCGTCGACACCAGCTGTCGGTGGGTGAACATTCAGTTGCGATCACTCTCACTCAGTCCGGATTCCGGTCACCAGCCAAGAGCGTCGACACTAACTGCCCGACTTTAAGAAAATCGCGCTGAAAACTGTGATAATAGAGCGACTGAACATCAAATGAGTTTGAATAGAGCACGGTGGTGGTCGCCCGGAGTTCTTCAACAACCTATCCCTTTTGTTACTTGCTCATTCGCTTTATCAATCCAATGAGTAATCATCGTTACAGCGCATCAGCCACCGGCACGTGCAGTCTTGTCGCGCGCGTCGGAGCAATCATTGCGCCAGTGGTGAGTGCTTCTTCCTACGCTTTATAGTTCTATGCTCGCAATAATGTTGCGCGCGAGGTGGGGTAGATCAGATGAAAGAGCGGCAAAAGCGCGCAAAACATGAGAGGCGGCTATGGCACCGTGTTTGTAAAAAAAGGTACATCGGCTATATCCACTTTTCCCTGTTCCAGCTCGCCTACCTGAACACGGTGTGGTCTCCGTCTGTGTACCTGGCGGTGGTGTGTCTCGGCTCGGCAAACCTGCTCGTGTCCTGGCTGTTCCTGGTGGAGACAAAGGGGGTGAACCTCGACAATGTCACCGTCGAACACGACCCCAGCGAGGATGTGGCGCTCGTGGAGAAACGTGGAGACGATTAGAAGTGCGATCATGAAATAAACATTGTGGCAAATTTTCACTTGTGGATGAATTCATATAATGTATAGTTTGTCGCCTGGGTTCGACATATAAATTTGCTTAGGTCAGTGTTTGTCCGGACGCATAACACTTTACTCTTTAGGTCCTGGGCGTTCATCTCTTAGGCATAGACTAGCCCAGGCCCGAGAATGGTCACCGCTTGTTCTCACCTCATTTGCATACTCCAAATAAGGTCACATTCATTTCTCCGTTCCTAATATAGCTACAATCTTCATACTTGGTACGAGTACAAAGTGCTTCAGTACAAACTGTTTGGTATACAACTTATTTGATTAAACCTCATTTGCATATCCCAAATAAGGGCATGTTTATAGTTTATATCTCAGCTCCTATTATAGCTACAATCTTGATAGTTGGTACGAGTACAAAGTACTTGAGTACAAACTGTTTCGTATATAACTTATTTAATTAAACCTCATTTGCATGTCCCAAATAAGGTCATGTTTATATCTCAGTTCCTATTATAGCGCCAATCTCGATACTTGGTACAGGTAACAAGTAAACAAGTCTAAAACATTAGGTAAACAAGTCAAGTAAACAAGTAAACAAATAAGTAAACAACTCAAATATTTATTTAAAAGGTATCTAAAGTGTACTAGACCAAGTACTGAGTTCATATTTGTTGTTTACAAGTGACGTAAACAAGTAAACACTTATGTAAACAACTCTGAAATGAATTTCATAAGTCTCTAACATGCAGTACACATAACTCTTTACTCTTTAGGTCCTGAGAGTTCATCTCTTAGGGGTAAAATAGCATAGGCCCCAAGTCGGTCACCGATTTTTCTCACCTCATTTGCATATATGCAAAATAGGTTTGCAAAATACCCTCTCGGCGACTGGTCTGTAACTTTCGTCTCAGTGAGTGTTGATACCTGCATTTTGTCATTTAATTATTACTACCGTAATACCTTCGTTCATGGATTAACTCAGATTTTTAACTAATTTTTGAAATTTAATCAATTTCCAAAATTTCACATTTCAAATACTCAGAAACATTTAAAAATTCATAACTCGGTTATTTTTCAAGGTAGAAGGTTCATTCTTCGTACAGGTAGCAGGTAAACAAGTGATATTTTTTAGATAAATTTATCGTTCTAAATCACCTCATTTGAATATCCCAAATAAGGTCATGTTCATATCTCGGCTCCTATTATAGCTACAATCTTGATACTTGATAAAAGTACAAGGTACTCGAGTACAAACTGTTTGGTATACAACTTATTTAATTAAACCTCATTTGAATATCCCAAATAGGGTCATGTTCATAACTCAGCTCCTATTATAGCTACAATCTTGATACTTGATAAAAGTACAAGGTACTCGAGTACAAACTGTTTGGTATACAACTTATTTAATTAAACCTCATTTGAATATCCCAAATAGGGTCATGTTCATAACTCAGCTCCTATTATAGCTACAATCTTGATACTTGGTGTAAGTACAAAGTACTTGAGTACAAACTGTTTCCTATATAACTTATTTAATTAAACCTCATTCGCATGTCCCAAATAAGGTCATGTTTATATCTCAGTTCCTATTATAGCGCCAATCTCGATACTTGGTACAGGTAACAAGTAAACAAGTCTAAAACATTAGGTAAACAAGTCAAGTAAACAAGTAAACAAATAAGTAAACAACTCAAATATTTATTTAAAAGGTATCTAAAGTGTACTAGACCAAGTACTGAGTTCATATTTGTTGTTTACAAGTGACGTAAACAAGTAAACACTTATGTAAACAACTCTGAAATGAATTTCATAAGTCTCTAACATGCAGTACACATAACTCTTTACTCTTTAGGTCCTGAGAGTTCATCTCTTAGGGGTAAAATAGCATAGGCCCCAAGTCGGTCACCGATTTTTCTCACCTCATTTGCATATATGCAAAATAGGTTTGCAAAATACCCTCTCGGCGACTGGTCTGTAACTTTCGTCTCAGTGAGTGTTGATACCTGCATTTTGTCATTTAATTATTACTACCGTAATACTTTCGTTCATGGATTAACTCAGATTTTTAACTAATTTTTGAAATTTAATCAATTTCCAAAATTTCACATTTCAATTACTCAGAAACATTAAAAATTCATAACTCGGGTATTTTTCAAGGTAGAAGGTTTATTTTTCGTACAGGTAACAGGTAAACAAGTGATTTTTTTTTTAAATAAATGTATCGTTCTAAATCACCTCATTTGAATATCCCAAATAAGGTCATGTTCATATCTCGGCTCCTATTATAGCTACAATCTTGATACTTGGTAAAAATACAAGGTACTCGAGTACAAACTGTTTGGTTTACAACTTATTTAATTAAACCTCATTTGAATATCCCAAATAGGGTCATGTTCATAACTCAGCTCCTATTATAGCTACAATCTTGATACTTGGTGTAAGTACAAAGTACTTGGTACAAACTGTTTGGTATACAACTTATATAATTGTACCTCATTTGCATACGACAAATAAGGTCATGCTCATATCTCAGCTCCTATTATAGCTACAATATTGATACTTGGTATTTGTACAAAGTACTTGAGTACAAACTGTTTGGTATGAATATCGATTATTATTTCTTCCTCTCTCGCATCGCGCGATCGGGTCGAAATGATCTTCCCCCAGTACCCTTGAGCAAGGCGGGGAATAGCTCAAGAGAACGCTGTCTTCCTACCCCGCGGAGTTACTGTTGTGGATTATAATGGAAGGAAAGGAACACCAGGAGCCCCACTATCGTCTATAATGGTATCTAATTATAATGGATTATGGAAGGGAAATCGAATGATTATCGACTGAATATCGATCAAATATCGACTTTCGATTTCGACCTTCGACCTCCCCTTTCCCGTTGCTAAACCCCTTTGCTAAACTGTGTTTCTCCCAGCGCTTAGCCCTTGTGGTGTACCGTATGTTTTTGTTGTATAGTCAGGATATAGCGATTCTGGATAATTGATTGATTGATTGATTGATTGATTGTTTGGTATAAAACTTATATAATTAAACCTCATTTGCTTATCCCAAAAAAGGTCCTGTTTATACAAAGTACTTGAGTACAAACTGTTTGGTATTCAACTTGATTAATTAAACCTCATTTGAATATCCCAAATGAGGTCTTGTTCATATCTCAGCTCCTATTATAACTACCTTCTTGGTACTTGATATAAGTACAACGTACTGGAGTACAAAATGTTTCGTATATATCTAATTAGACCTCACTTGAATATCCCTAATAAGGTCATGTTCATATCTCAGCTCCTATTATCTGCAGATACAGGGGAAGAGAGGGAAGAAGAGTTAATGAAAGAGAGAGAGAGAGAGAGAGAGAGAGAGAGAGAGGAAGAGAGAGGGGGAGAGGAGAGGGGAGAGAAAGAGGGAGAGCACAAGATGAAGACGACACAAGTCAGAGAGAGGGGGGGGGGAGGAGAGAGGAAGAGAGAGAGAAAGAGAGAGAGAGCAAAAGAGAGAGGGAGTCTGTGTCTCAACTACACCAGTACCCACTACCACGACGGTTGCCATTTCCCCCTCCTCCTTCTCCTCACACGCGGTCTCTTCTCATCGCACAAGATGAAGACGACACAAGTTAGAGAGAGAGAGGGGGGGAAGGAGAGAGGAAAGGAGGGAGAGAGAGAGAGAGAGAGGGAGTCTGTGTCTCAACTACACCAGTACCCACTACCACGACGGTTGCCATTTCTCCCTCCTCCTTCTCCTCACACGCGGTCTCTTCTCATCGCACAAGATGAAGACGACACAAGTTAGAGAGAGAGAGGGGGGGAAGGAGAGAGGGAAGGAGAGAGAGAGAGGGGGAGTCTGTGTCTCAACTACACCAGTACCCACTACCACGACGGTTGCCATTTCTCCCTCCTCCTTCTCCTCACACGCGGTCTCTTCTCATCGCACAAGATGAAGACGACACAAGTTAGAGAGAGAGAGGGGGGGGGAAGGAGAGAGGGAAGGAGGGATAGAGAGAGAGAGAGAGTCTGTGTCTCAACTACACCAGTACCCACTACCACGACGGTTGCCATTTCTCCCTCCTCCTTCTCCTCACACGCGGTCTCTTTTCATCGCACAAGACAAAGACGACACAAGTCAGAGAGAGAAAGAGGGGGGGGGGAGAAGAGAGGGAAGGAGGGAGAGAGAGAGAGAGGGAGTCTGTGTCTCAACTACACCAGTACCCACTACCACGACGGTTGCCATTTCTCCCTCCTCCTTCTCCTCACACGCGGTCTCTTCTCATCGCACAAGACGAAGACGACACAAGTCAGAGAGAGAGAGAGAGAGAGAGAGAGAGAGAGAGAGGGGGGAAGGAGAGAGGGAAGGAGGGAGAGAGAGAGGCGGAGTCTGTGTCTCAACTACACCAGTACCCACTACCACGACGGTTGCCAATTCTCCCTCCTCCTTCTCCTCACACGCGGTCTCTTCTCATCGCACAAGACAAAGACGACACAAGTCAGAGAGAGAGGGGGGAAGGAGAGAGGGAAGAAGGAAGAGAGAGAAGGGGTCTGTGTCTCAACTACATCAGTACCCACTACCACGACGGTTGCCAATTCTCCCTCCTCCTTCTCCTCACACGCGGTCTCTTCTCATCGCACAAGACAAAGACGACACAAGTCAGAGAGAGAGGGGGGAAGGAGAGAGGGAAGAAGGAAGAGAGAGAAGGAGTCTGTGTCTCAACTACATCAGTACCCACTACCACGACGGTTGCCATTTCTCCCTCCTCCTTCTCCTCACACGCGGTCTTTTCTCATCGCACAAGACAAAGACGACACAAGTCAGAGAGAGAGAGAGGGGGGGGGAAGGAGAGAGGGAAGGAGGGAGAGAGAGAGGGAGTCTGTGTCTCAACTACACCAGTACCCACTACCACGACGGTTGCCATTTCTCCCTCCTCCTTCTCCTCACACGCGGTCTCTTCTCATCGCACAAGACAAAGACGACACAAGTCAGAGAGAGAGAGAGAGAGAGAGAGGGGGGGGGGAAGGAGAGAGGGAAGGAGTGAAAGGGAGATGGAGTCTGTGTCTCAACTACACCAGTACCCACTACCACGACGGTTGCCATTTCTCCCTCCTCCTTCTCCTCACACGCGGTCTCTTCTCATCGCACAAGATGAAGACGACACAAGTTAGAGAGAGAGAGGGGGGGGGGAAAGGAGAGAGAGAGAGGGGGAGTCTGTGTCTCAACTACACCAGTACCCACTACCACGACGGTTGCCATTTCTCCCTCCTCCTTCTCCTCACACGCGGTCTCTTCTCATCGCACAAGATGAAGACGACACAAGTTAGAGAGAGAGGGGGGGGGGAAGGAGAGAGGGAAGGAGGGAGAGAGAGAGAGGGAGTCTGTGTCTCAACTACACCAGTACCCACTACCACGACGGTTGCCATTTCTCCCTCCTCCTTCTCCTCACACGCGGTCTCTTTTCATCGCACAAGACAAAGACGACACAAGTCAGAGAGAGAGAGAGAGAGAGAGAGAGAGAGAGAGAGAGAGAGAGAGAGAGAGAGGGGGGGGGAAGGAGAGAGGGAAGGAGGGAGAGAGAGAGGCGGAGTCTGTGTCTCAACTACACCAGTACCCACTACCACGACGGTTGCCAATTCTCCCTCCTCCTTCTCCTCACACGCGGTCTCTTCTCATCGCACAAGACAAAGACGACACAAGTCAGAGAGAGAGGGGGGAAGGAGAGAGGGAAGAAGGAAGAGAGAGAAGGAGTCTGTGTCTCAACTACATCAGTACCCACTACCACGACGGTTGCCATTTCTCCCTCCTCCTTCTCCTCACACGCGGTCTTTTCTCATCGCACAAGACAAAGACGACACAAGTCAGAGAGAGAGAGGGGGGGAAGGAGAGAAGGAAGGAGGGAGAGAGAGAGGGAGTCTGTGTCTCAACTACACCAGTACCCACTACCACGACGGTTGCCATTTCTCCCTCCTCCTTCTCCTCACACGCGGTCTTTTCTCATCGCACAAGACAAAGACGACACAAGTCAGAGAGAGAGGGGGGGAAGGAGAGAGGGAAGGAGGGAGAGAGAGAGGGAGTCTGTGTCTCAACTACACCAGTACCCACTACCACGACGGTTGCCATTTCTCCCTCCTCCTTCTCCTCACACGCGGTCTTTTCTCATCGCACAAGACAAAGACGACACAAGTCAGAGAGAGAGGGGGGGAAGGAGAGAGGGAAGGAGGGAGAGAGAGAGGGAGTCTGTGCTCATATGTTTGACTTGTTCTGAAGCTCACCTAGCGGCCGCAGGCCGCTAGTCCACCGCCTCCCCCTATAAAATTTGCTATGGTGTCTGCGTGTTTGTCGTTCCTCATTTGCACAGAGCTTCCCGCTACAGCTACTGGAATGTGGTTTCAGACTCAAGCTCAGTTGGTACCTGAGATGCAGGATTCTATCTGACAGCTCATTTGCATAACTCCTTATAGGGGTTTACTAAGAATTCGCCATTTGAACATAGAATCTGACCGATGATTATTCTATGTAAAGTATGCTTCGTTTTTGAGTTACTGAGTTCTCCTTTTAGAGTTAGGCTACGGTAGAGATCGTGATTTAAATTTTAGTATTTCACCTCAATTGCATACCTCCAAATACAGTTAATTTGTATCTCTGTCAGTTTTGATGCTACAAGTAAACGAAAAAGTAAACAAGTTCAAAACTTATTCTAAATGTGTCTAAGATGCACTAGAAGATGAGTTGGTTCGTTGGTTCCTAGATTAGATTCTCGTGCAGCAAAAGATCAAATTCAGTCCCTTCATTAGAACCAAGTCGATTCCTTCGTGGCCGATTCCTTGGTCTGCAGGGTTTTATGCACTTTTGAACGATCGCCACGTCTTCAGATTCAGTCGTGGTAGATTCTGAGAACTGTCAGTGATTCTAGACGTGTATCACTATGCGTTCGATTAGTCTCGACTCTCTAACACTTTTCTACGATTTATTACGAATTTTCAAAGTTTTCGGTCCTTGAACCCGAATGGTGCAATGACCGTCTTTTTTCAATGGAAGTTGGCCGAAATTTCGGCCGTTGGCCGATATTTTCGCTTATGTCACAATTGAGAGTTGGATTTCATAATTTATTGATCAGTACACTCATATCATCTACTATGAATATTTTCAGAATTTTATCTAAGTTTTGAATTTTTGAAGTTTCCACCGCCTCCCCCTATAAAATTTGCTATGGTGTCTGCGTGTTTGTCGTTCCTCATTTGCACAGAGCTTCCCGCTACAGCTACTGGAATGTGGTTTCAGAGTCAAGCTCAGTTGGTACCTGAGATGCAGGATTCTATCTGACAGCTCATTTGCATAACTCCTTATAGGGGTTTACTAAGAATTCGCCATTTGAACATAGAATCTGACCGATGATTATTCTATGTAAAGTATGCTTCGTTTTTGAGTTACCGAGTTCTCCTTTTAGAGTTAGGCTACGGTAGAGATCGTGATTTAAATTTTAGTATTTCACCTCAATTGCATACCTCCAAATACAGTTAATTTGTATCTCTGTCAGTTTTGATGCTACAAGTAAACGAAAAAGTAAACAAGTTCAAAACTTATTCTAAATGTGTCTAAGATGCACTAAAAGATGAGTTGGTTCGTTGGTTCCTAGATTCTCGTGCAGCAAAAGATCAAATTCAGTCCCTTCATTAGAACCAAGTCGATTCCTTCGTGGCCGATTCCTTGGTCTGCAGGGTTTTATGCACTTTTGAACGATCGCCACGTCTTCAGATTCAGTCGTGGTAGATTCTGAGAACTGTCAGTGATTCTAGACGTGTATCACTATGCGTTCGATTAGTCTCGACTCTCTAACACTTTTCTACGATTTATTACGAATTTTCAAAGTTTTCGGTCCTTGAACCCGAATGGTGCAATGACCGTCTTTTTTCAATGGAAGTTGGCCGAAATTTCGGCCGTTGGCCGATATTTTCGCTTATGTCACAATTGAGAGTTGGATTTCATAATTTATTGATCAGTACACTCATATCATCTACTATGAATATTTTCAGAATTTTATCTAAGTTTTGAATTTTTGAAGTTTCCACCGCCTCCCCCTATAAAATTTGCTATGGTGTCTGCGTGTTTGTCGTTCCTCATTTGCACAGAGCTTCCCGCTACAGCTACTGGAATGTGGTTTCAGACTCAAGCTCAGTTGGTACCTGAGATGCAGGATTCTATCTGACAGCTCATTTGCATAACTCCTTATAGGGGTTTACTAAGAATTCGCCATTTGAACATAGAATCTGACCGATGATTATTCTATGTAAAGTATGCTTCGTTTTTGAGTTACCGAGTTCTCCTTTTAGAGTTAGGCTACGGTAGAGATCGTGATTTAAATTTTAGTATTTCACCTCAATTGCATACCTCCAAATACAGTTAATTTGTATCTCTGTCAGTTTTGATGCTACAAGTAAACGAAAAAGTAAACAAGTTCAAAACTTATTCTAAATGTGTCTAAGATGCACTAAAAGATGAGTTGGTTCGTTGGTTCCTAGATTCTCGTGCAGCAAAAGATCAAATTCAGTCCCTTCATTAGAACCAAGTCGATTCCTTCGTGGCCGATTCCTTGGTCTGCAGGGTTTTATGCACTTTTGAACGATCGCCACGTCTTCAGATTCAGTCGTGGTAGATTCTGAGAACTGTCAGTGATTCTAGACGTGTATCACTATGCGTTCGATTAGTCTCGACTCTCTAACACTTTTCTACGATTTATTACGAATTTTCAAAGTTTTCGGTCCTTGAACCCGAATGGTGCAATGACCGTCTTTTTTCAATGGAAGTTGGCCGAAATTTCGGCCGTTGGCCGATATTTTCGCTTATGTCACAATTGAGAGTTGGATTTCATAATTTATTGATCAGTACACTCATATCATCTACTATGAATATTTTCAGAATTTTATCTAAGTTTTGAATTTTTGAAGTTTCCACCGCCTCCCCCTATAAAATTTGCTATGGTGTCTGCGTGTTTGTCGTTCCTCATTTGCACAGAGCTTCCCGCTACAGCTACTGGAATGTGGTTTCAGACTCAAGCTCAGTTGGTACCTGAGATGCAGGATTCTATCTGACAGCTCATTTGCATAACTCCTTATAGGGGTTTACTAAGAATTCGCCATTTGAACATAGAATCTGACCGATGATTATTCTATGTAAAGTATGCTTCGTTTTTGAGTTACCGAGTTCTCCTTTTAGAGTTAGGCTACGGTAGAGATCGTGATTTAAATTTTAGTATTTCACCTCAATTGCATACCTCCAAATACAGTTAATTTGTATCTCTGTCAGTTTTGATGCTACAAGTAAACGAAAAAGTAAACAAGTTCAAAACTTATTCTAAATGTGTCTAAGATGCACTAAAAGATGAGTTGGTTCGTTGGTTCCTAGATTCTCGTGCAGCAAAAGATCAAATTCAGTCCCTTCATTAGAACCAAGTCGATTCCTTCGTGGCCGATTCCTTGGTCTGCAGGGTTTTATGCACTTTTGAACGATCGCCACGTCTTCAGATTCAGTCGTGGTAGATTCTGAGAACTGTCAGTGATTCTAGACGTGTATCACTATGCGTTCGATTAGTCTCGACTCTCTAACACTTTTCTACGATTTATTACGAATTTTCAAAGTTTTCGGTCCTTGAACCCGAATGGTGCAATGACCGTCTTTTTTCAATGGAAGTTGGCCGAAATTTCGGCCGTTGGCCGATATTTTCGCTTATGTCACAATTGAGAGTTGGATTTCATAATTTATTGATCAGTACACTCATATCATCTACTATGAATATTTTCAGAATTTTATCTAAGTTTTGAATTTTTGAAGTTTCCACCGCCTCCCCCTATAAAATTTGCTATGGTGTCTGCGTGTTTGTCGTTCCTCATTTGCACAGAGCTTCCCGCTACAGCTACTGGAATGTGGTTTCAGACTCAAGCTCAGTTGGTACCTGAGATGCAGGATTCTATCTGACAGCTCATTTGCATAACTCCTTATAGGGGTTTACTAAGAATTCGCCATTTGAACATAGAATCTGACCGATGATTATTCTATGTAAAGTATGCTTCGTTTTTGAGTTACCGAGTTCTCCTTTTAGAGTTAGGCTACGGTAGAGATCGTGATTTAAATTTTAGTATTTCACCTCAATTGCATACCTCCAAATACAGTTAATTTGTATCTCTGTCAGTTTTGATGCTACAAGTAAACGAAAAAGTAAACAAGTTCAAAACTTATTCTAAATGTGTCTAAGATGCACTAAAAGATGAGTTGGTTCGTTGGTTCCTAGATTCTCGTGCAGCAAAAGATCAAATTCAGTCCCTTCATTAGAACCAAGTCGATTCCTTCGTGGCCGATTCCTTGGTCTGCAGGGTTTTATGCACTTTTGAACGATCGCCACGTCTTCAGATTCAGTCGTGGTAGATTCTGAGAACTGTCAGTGATTCTAGACGTGTATCACTATGCGTTCGATTAGTCTCGACTCTCTAACACTTTTCTACGATTTATTACGAATTTTCAAAGTTTTCGGTCCTTGAACCCGAATGGTGCAATGACCGTCTTTTTTCAATGGAAGTTGGCCGAAATTTCGGCCGTTGGCCGATATTTTCGCTTATGTCACAATTGAGAGTTGGATTTCATAATTTATTGATCAGTACACTCATATCATCTACTATGAATATTTTCAGAATTTTATCTAAGTTTTGAATTTTTGAAGTTTCCACCGCCTCCCCCTATAAAATTTGCTATGGTGTCTGCGTGTTTGTCGTTCCTCATTTGCACAGAGCTTCCCGCTACAGCTACTGGAATGTGGTTTCAGACTCAAGCTCAGTTGGTACCTGAGATGCAGGATTCTATCTGACAGCTCATTTGCATAACTCCTTATAGGGGTTTACTAAGAATTCGCCATTTGAACATAGAATCTGACCGATGATTATTCTATGTAAAGTATGCTTCGTTTTTGAGTTACCGAGTTCTCCTTTTAGAGTTAGGCTACGGTAGAGATCGTGATTTAAATTTTAGTATTTCACCTCAATTGCATACCTCCAAATACAGTTAATTTGTATCTCTGTCAGTTTTGATGCTACAAGTAAACGAAAAAGTAAACAAGTTCAAAACTTATTCTAAATGTGTCTAAGATGCACTAAAAGATGAGTTGGTTCGTTGGTTCCTAGATTCTCGTGCAGCAAAAGATCAAATTCAGTCCCTTCATTAGAACCAAGTCGATTCCTTCGTGGCCGATTCCTTGGTCTGCAGGGTTTTATGCACTTTTGAACGATCGCCACGTCTTCAGATTCAGTCGTGGTAGATTCTGAGAACTGTCAGTGATTCTAGACGTGTATCACTATGCGTTCGATTAGTCTCGACTCTCTAACACTTTTCTACGATTTATTACGAATTTTCAAAGTTTTCGGTCCTTGAACCCGAATGGTGCAATGACCGTCTTTTTTCAATGGAAGTTGGCCGAAATTTCGGCCGTTGGCCGATATTTTCGCTTATGTCACAATTGAGAGTTGGATTTCATAATTTATTGATCAGTACACTCATATCATCTACTATGAATATTTTCAGAATTTTATCTAAGTTTTGAATTTTTGAAGTTTCCACCGCCTCCCCCTATAAAATTTGCTATGGTGTCTGCGTGTTTGTCGTTCCTCATTTGCACAGAGCTTCCCGCTACAGCTACTGGAATGTGGTTTCAGACTCAAGCTCAGTTGGTACCTGAGATGCAGGATTCTATCTGACAGCTCATTTGCATAACTCCTTATAGGGGTTTACTAAGAATTCGCCATTTGAACATAGAATCTGACCGATGATTATTCTATGTAAAGTATGCTTCGTTTTTGAGTTACCGAGTTCTCCTTTTAGAGTTAGGCTACGGTAGAGATCGTGATTTAAATTTTAGTATTTCACCTCAATTGCATACCTCCAAATACAGTTAATTTGTATCTCTGTCAGTTTTGATGCTACAAGTAAACGAAAAAGTAAACAAGTTCAAAACTTATTCTAAATGTGTCTAAGATGCACTAAAAGATGAGTTGGTTCGTTGGTTCCTAGATTCTCGTGCAGCAAAAGATCAAATTCAGTCCCTTCATTAGAACCAAGTCGATTCCTTCGTGGCCGATTCCTTGGTCTGCAGGGTTTTATGCACTTTTGAACGATCGCCACGTCTTCAGATTCAGTCGTGGTAGATTCTGAGAACTGTCAGTGATTCTAGACGTGTATCACTATGCGTTCGATTAGTCTCGACTCTCTAACACTTTTCTACGATTTATTACGAATTTTCAAAGTTTTCGGTCCTTGAACCCGAATGGTGCAATGACCGTCTTTTTTCAATGGAAGTTGGCCGAAATTTCGGCCGTTGGCCGATATTTTCGCTTATGTCACAATTGAGAGTTGGATTTCATAATTTATTGATCAGTACACTCATATCATCTACTATGAATATTTTCAGAATTTTATCTAAGTTTTGAATTTTTGAAGTTTCTGCCCCTGCCGGCCCCCCTAAATTAGCTATGGCGTGTGTCTGTTTGTTTGTTTGTTTGTCCAGAGGTCTCCAGCTCTATGGCGTGCACCTAGAAACTTCTCCTTATAGGGTTACAGTTGGTATAGTCCTGTGACGCTCGCGTTTACCTGCCACCTCATTTGCATAATTCCTTATATGGGTTCACTAAGAACTCTGGACTTAGAATCTGAAACTTGTGACATTTCTATATGAACTCTGTCAGTTTTAGACCTAGAGACTTCATACTTGGTACAAGTAACAAGTAAACAACGTCAACATTTTTGGTAAACAACAACAGTAAACAAGTAAACAAATAAGTAAACAACTCCAAATCTCTTTTTAAAGGTATCTAACGTGTACTAGACCAAGTACTCAGTTCATATTTATTGTTTACAAGTCATGTAAACAAGTAAACAAATCTGTAAACAACTCAGAAATGTGTTTTAAAGGTCTCTAACATGTAGTACACAAAATACTAAGTTCGATTTTGTTGTTTATTTGAGATGTAAACAAGTAAACAAATAAGTAAACAACTCCAAATCTCATTCTAAAGGTATCTAACGTGTACTAGACCAAGTACTCAGTTCATATTTATTGTTTACAAGTCATTTAAACAAGTAAACAAATCTGTAAACAACTCAGAAATGTGTTTTAAAGGTCTTCAACGTGTAGTACACAAAACACTAAGTTCGATTTTGTTGTTTATTTGAGATGTAAACAAGTAAACAAATAAGTGAACAACTCCAAATCTCATTCTAAAGGTATCTAACGTGTACTTGACCAAGTACTGAGTTCATATTTATTGTTTACAAATCATGTAAACAAGTAAACAAAAAGGTAAACAACGCTAAATCTCTTCTTAAAAGTGTCTAACGTGTACTAGACCAAGTACTGAGTTCAAAACTATTGTTCACAAGTGAAGTAAACAAGTAAACAAAAAGTAAACAAAGCTCAAACGTTCCATATTCAAGTAGAATCCTGTTAGAGATCTTTTTTACTTATTATCGCAAAAAGGCGAGCGCGCCGAAGGCGCGCGAGCCTTGTCCACCGCCTCCCCCTATAAAATTTGCTATGGTGTCTGCGTGTTTGTCGTTCCTCATTTGCACAGAGCTTCCCGCTACAGCTACTGGAATGTGGTTTCAGACTCAAGCTCAGTTGGTACCTGAGATGCAGGATTCTATCTGACAGCTCATTTGCATAACTCCTTATAGGGGTTTACTAAGAATTCGCCATTTGAACATAGAATCTGACCGATGATTATTCTATGTAAAGTATGCTTCGTTTTTGAGTTACCGAGTTCTCCTTTTAGAGTTAGGCTACGGTAGAGATCGTGATTTAAATTTTAGTATTTCACCTCAATTGCATACCTCCAAATACAGTTAATTTGTATCTCTGTCAGTTTTGATGCTACAAGTAAACGAAAAAGTAAACAAGTTCAAAACTTATTCTAAATGTGTCTAAGATGCACTAAAAGATGAGTTGGTTCGTTGGTTCCTAGATTCTCGTGCAGCAAAAGATCAAATTCAGTCCCTTCATTAGAACCAAGTCGATTCCTTCGTGGCCGATTCCTTGGTCTGCAGGGTTTTATGCACTTTTGAACGATCGCCACGTCTTCAGATTCAGTCGTGGTAGATTCTGAGAACTGTCAGTGATTCTAGACGTGTATCACTATGCGTTCGATTAGTCTCGACTCTCTAACACTTTTCTACGATTTATTACGAATTTTCAAAGTTTTCGGTCCTTGAACCCGAATGGTGCAATGACCGTCTTTTTTCAATGGAAGTTGGCCGAAATTTCGGCCGTTGGCCGATATTTTCGCTTATGTCACAATTGAGAGTTGGATTTCATAATTTATTGATCAGTACACTCATATCATCTACTATGAATATTTTCAGAATTTTATCTAAGTTTTGAATTTTTGAAGTTTCCACCGCCTCCCCCTATAAAATTTGCTATGGTGTCTGCGTGTTTGTCGTTCCTCATTTGCACAGAGCTTCCCGCTACAGCTACTGGAATGTGGTTTCAGACTCAAGCTCAGTTGGTACCTGAGATGCAGGATTCTATCTGACAGCTCATTTGCATAACTCCTTATAGGGGTTTACTAAGAATTCGCCATTTGAACATAGAATCTGACCGATGATTATTCTATGTAAAGTATGCTTCGTTTTTGAGTTACCGAGTTCTCCTTTTAGAGTTAGGCTACGGTAGAGATCGTGATTTAAATTTTAGTATTTCACCTCAATTGCATACCTCCAAATACAGTTAATTTGTATCTCTGTCAGTTTTGATGCTACAAGTAAACGAAAAAGTAAACAAGTTCAAAACTTATTCTAAATGTGTCTAAGATGCACTAAAAGATGAGTTGGTTCGTTGGTTCCTAGATTCTCGTGCAGCAAAAGATCAAATTCAGTCCCTTCATTAGAACCAAGTCGATTCCTTCGTGGCCGATTCCTTGGTCTGCAGGGTTTTATGCACTTTTGAACGATCGCCACGTCTTCAGATTCAGTCGTGGTAGATTCTGAGAACTGTCAGTGATTCTAGACGTGTATCACTATGCGTTCGATTAGTCTCGACTCTCTAACACTTTTCTACGATTTATTACGAATTTTCAAAGTTTTCGGTCCTTGAACCCGAATGGTGCAATGACCGTCTTTTTTCAATGGAAGTTGGCCGAAATTTCGGCCGTTGGCCGATATTTTCGCTTATGTCACAATTGAGAGTTGGATTTCATAATTTATTGATCAGTACACTCATATCATCTACTATGAATATTTTCAGAATTTTATCTAAGTTTTGAATTTTTGAAGTTTCCACCGCCTCCCCCTATAAAATTTGCTATGGTGTCTGCGTGTTTGTCGTTCCTCATTTGCACAGAGCTTCCCGCTACAGCTACTGGAATGTGGTTTCAGACTCAAGCTCAGTTGGTACCTGAGATGCAGGATTCTATCTGACAGCTCATTTGCATAACTCCTTATAGGGGTTTACTAAGAATTCGCCATTTGAACATAGAATCTGACCGATGATTATTCTATGTAAAGTATGCTTCGTTTTTGAGTTACCGAGTTCTCCTTTTAGAGTTAGGCTACGGTAGAGATCGTGATTTAAATTTTAGTATTTCACCTCAATTGCATACCTCCAAATACAGTTAATTTGTATCTCTGTCAGTTTTGATGCTACAAGTAAACGAAAAAGTAAACAAGTTCAAAACTTATTCTAAATGTGTCTAAGATGCACTAAAAGATGAGTTGGTTCGTTGGTTCCTAGATTCTCGTGCAGCAAAAGATCAAATTCAGTCCCTTCATTAGAACCAAGTCGATTCCTTCGTGGCCGATTCCTTGGTCTGCAGGGTTTTATGCACTTTTGAACGATCGCCACGTCTTCAGATTCAGTCGTGGTAGATTCTGAGAACTGTCAGTGATTCTAGACGTGTATCACTATGCGTTCGATTAGTCTCGACTCTCTAACACTTTTCTACGATTTATTACGAATTTTCAAAGTTTTCGGTCCTTGAACCCGAATGGTGCAATGACCGTCTTTTTTCAATGGAAGTTGGCCGAAATTTCGGCCGTTGGCCGATATTTTCGCTTATGTCACAATTGAGAGTTGGATTTCATAATTTATTGATCAGTACACTCATATCATCTACTATGAATATTTTCAGAATTTTATCTAAGTTTTGAATTTTTGAAGTTTCCACCGCCTCCCCCTATAAAATTTGCTATGGTGTCTGCGTGTTTGTCGTTCCTCATTTGCACAGAGCTTCCCGCTACAGCTACTGGAATGTGGTTTCAGACTCAAGCTCAGTTGGTACCTGAGATGCAGGATTCTATCTGACAGCTCATTTGCATAACTCCTTATAGGGGTTTACTAAGAATTCGCCATTTGAACATAGAATCTGACCGATGATTATTCTATGTAAAGTATGCTTCGTTTTTGAGTTACCGAGTTCTCCTTTTAGAGTTAGGCTACGGTAGAGATCGTGATTTAAATTTTAGTATTTCACCTCAATTGCATACCTCCAAATACAGTTAATTTGTATCTCTGTCAGTTTTGATGCTACAAGTAAACGAAAAAGTAAACAAGTTCAAAACTTATTCTAAATGTGTCTAAGATGCACTAAAAGATGAGTTGGTTCGTTGGTTCCTAGATTCTCGTGCAGCAAAAGATCAAATTCAGTCCCTTCATTAGAACCAAGTCGATTCCTTCGTGGCCGATTCCTTGGTCTGCAGGGTTTTATGCACTTTTGAACGATCGCCACGTCTTCAGATTCAGTCGTGGTAGATTCTGAGAACTGTCAGTGATTCTAGACGTGTATCACTATGCGTTCGATTAGTCTCGACTCTCTAACACTTTTCTACGATTTATTACGAATTTTCAAAGTTTTCGGTCCTTGAACCCGAATGGTGCAATGACCGTCTTTTTTCAATGGAAGTTGGCCGAAATTTCGGCCGTTGGCCGATATTTTCGCTTATGTCACAATTGAGAGTTGGATTTCATAATTTATTGATCAGTACACTCATATCATCTACTATGAATATTTTCAGAATTTTATCTAAGTTTTGAATTTTTGAAGTTTCCACCGCCTCCCCCTATAAAATTTGCTATGGTGTCTGCGTGTTTGTCGTTCCTCATTTGCACAGAGCTTCCCGCTACAGCTACTGGAATGTGGTTTCAGACTCAAGCTCAGTTGGTACCTGAGATGCAGGATTCTATCTGACAGCTCATTTGCATAACTCCTTATAGGGGTTTACTAAGAATTCGCCATTTGAACATAGAATCTGACCGATGATTATTCTATGTAAAGTATGCTTCGTTTTTGAGTTACCGAGTTCTCCTTTTAGAGTTAGGCTACGGTAGAGATCGTGATTTAAATTTTAGTATTTCACCTCAATTGCATACCTCCAAATACAGTTAATTTGTATCTCTGTCAGTTTTGATGCTACAAGTAAACGAAAAAGTAAACAAGTTCAAAACTTATTCTAAATGTGTCTAAGATGCACTAAAAGATGAGTTGGTTCGTTGGTTCCTAGATTCTCGTGCAGCAAAAGATCAAATTCAGTCCCTTCATTAGAACCAAGTCGATTCCTTCGTGGCCGATTCCTTGGTCTGCAGGGTTTTATGCACTTTTGAACGATCGCCACGTCTTCAGATTCAGTCGTGGTAGATTCTGAGAACTGTCAGTGATTCTAGACGTGTATCACTATGCGTTCGATTAGTCTCGACTCTCTAACACTTTTCTACGATTTATTACGAATTTTCAAAGTTTTCGGTCCTTGAACCCGAATGGTGCAATGACCGTCTTTTTTCAATGGAAGTTGGCCGAAATTTCGGCCGTTGGCCGATATTTTCGCTTATGTCACAATTGAGAGTTGGATTTCATAATTTATTGATCAGTACACTCATATCATCTACTATGAATATTTTCAGAATTTTATCTAAGTTTTGAATTTTTGAAGTTTCCACCGCCTCCCCCTATAAAATTTGCTATGGTGTCTGCGTGTTTGTCGTTCCTCATTTGCACAGAGCTTCCCGCTACAGCTACTGGAATGTGGTTTCAGACTCAAGCTCAGTTGGTACCTGAGATGCAGGATTCTATCTGACAGCTCATTTGCATAACTCCTTATAGGGGTTTACTAAGAATTCGCCATTTGAACATAGAATCTGACCGATGATTATTCTATGTAAAGTATGCTTCGTTTTTGAGTTACCGAGTTCTCCTTTTAGAGTTAGGCTACGGTAGAGATCGTGATTTAAATTTTAGTATTTCACCTCAATTGCATACCTCCAAATACAGTTAATTTGTATCTCTGTCAGTTTTGATGCTACAAGTAAACGAAAAAGTAAACAAGTTCAAAACTTATTCTAAATGTGTCTAAGATGCACTAAAAGATGAGTTGGTTCGTTGGTTCCTAGATTCTCGTGCAGCAAAAGATCAAATTCAGTCCCTTCATTAGAACCAAGTCGATTCCTTCGTGGCCGATTCCTTGGTCTGCAGGGTTTTATGCACTTTTGAACGATCGCCACGTCTTCAGATTCAGTCGTGGTAGATTCTGAGAACTGTCAGTGATTCTAGACGTGTATCACTATGCGTTCGATTAGTCTCGACTCTCTAACACTTTTCTACGATTTATTACGAATTTTCAAAGTTTTCGGTCCTTGAACCCGAATGGTGCAATGACCGTCTTTTTTCAATGGAAGTTGGCCGAAATTTCGGCCGTTGGCCGATATTTTCGCTTATGTCACAATTGAGAGTTGGATTTCATAATTTATTGATCAGTACACTCATATCATCTACTATGAATATTTTCAGAATTTTATCTAAGTTTTGAATTTTTGAAGTTTCCACCGCCTCCCCCTATAAAATTTGCTATGGTGTCTGCGTGTTTGTCGTTCCTCATTTGCACAGAGCTTCCCGCTACAGCTACTGGAATGTGGTTTCAGACTCAAGCTCAGTTGGTACCTGAGATGCAGGATTCTATCTGACAGCTCATTTGCATAACTCCTTATAGGGGTTTACTAAGAATTCGCCATTTGAACATAGAATCTGACCGATGATTATTCTATGTAAAGTATGCTTCGTTTTTGAGTTACCGAGTTCTCCTTTTAGAGTTAGGCTACGGTAGAGATCGTGATTTAAATTTTAGTATTTCACCTCAATTGCATACCTCCAAATACAGTTAATTTGTATCTCTGTCAGTTTTGATGCTACAAGTAAACGAAAAAGTAAACAAGTTCAAAACTTATTCTAAATGTGTCTAAGATGCACTAAAAGATGAGTTGGTTCGTTGGTTCCTAGATTCTCGTGCAGCAAAAGATCAAATTCAGTCCCTTCATTAGAACCAAGTCGATTCCTTCGTGGCCGATTCCTTGGTCTGCAGGGTTTTATGCACTTTTGAACGATCGCCACGTCTTCAGATTCAGTCGTGGTAGATTCTGAGAACTGTCAGTGATTCTAGACGTGTATCACTATGCGTTCGATTAGTCTCGACTCTCTAACACTTTTCTACGATTTATTACGAATTTTCAAAGTTTTCGGTCCTTGAACCCGAATGGTGCAATGACCGTCTTTTTTCAATGGAAGTTGGCCGAAATTTCGGCCGTTGGCCGATATTTTCGCTTATGTCACAATTGAGAGTTGGATTTCATAATTTATTGATCAGTACACTCATATCATCTACTATGAATATTTTCAGAATTTTATCTAAGTTTTGAATTTTTGAAGTTTCCACCGCCTCCCCCTATAAAATTTGCTATGGTGTCTGCGTGTTTGTCGTTCCTCATTTGCACAGAGCTTCCCGCTACAGCTACTGGAATGTGGTTTCAGACTCAAGCTCAGTTGGTACCTGAGATGCAGGATTCTATCTGACAGCTCATTTGCATAACTCCTTATAGGGGTTTACTAAGAATTCGCCATTTGAACATAGAATCTGACCGATGATTATTCTATGTAAAGTATGCTTCGTTTTTGAGTTACCGAGTTCTCCTTTTAGAGTTAGGCTACGGTAGAGATCGTGATTTAAATTTTAGTATTTCACCTCAATTGCATACCTCCAAATACAGTTAATTTGTATCTCTGTCAGTTTTGATGCTACAAGTAAACGAAAAAGTAAACAAGTTCAAAACTTATTCTAAATGTGTCTAAGATGCACTAAAAGATGAGTTGGTTCGTTGGTTCCTAGATTCTCGTGCAGCAAAAGATCAAATTCAGTCCCTTCATTAGAACCAAGTCGATTCCTTCGTGGCCGATTCCTTGGTCTGCAGGGTTTTATGCACTTTTGAACGATCGCCACGTCTTCAGATTCAGTCGTGGTAGATTCTGAGAACTGTCAGTGATTCTAGACGTGTATCACTATGCGTTCGATTAGTCTCGACTCTCTAACACTTTTCTACGATTTATTACGAATTTTCAAAGTTTTCGGTCCTTGAACCCGAATGGTGCAATGACCGTCTTTTTTCAATGGAAGTTGGCCGAAATTTCGGCCGTTGGCCGATATTTTCGCTTATGTCACAATTGAGAGTTGGATTTCATAATTTATTGATCAGTACACTCATATCATCTACTATGAATATTTTCAGAATTTTATCTAAGTTTTGAATTTTTGAAGTTTCCACCGCCTCCCCCTATAAAATTTGCTATGGTGTCTGCGTGTTTGTCGTTCCTCATTTGCACAGAGCTTCCCGCTACAGCTACTGGAATGTGGTTTCAGACTCAAGCTCAGTTGGTACCTGAGATGCAGGATTCTATCTGACAGCTCATTTGCATAACTCCTTATAGGGGTTTACTAAGAATTCGCCATTTGAACATAGAATCTGACCGATGATTATTCTATGTAAAGTATGCTTCGTTTTTGAGTTACCGAGTTCTCCTTTTAGAGTTAGGCTACGGTAGAGATCGTGATTTAAATTTTAGTATTTCACCTCAATTGCATACCTCCAAATACAGTTAATTTGTATCTCTGTCAGTTTTGATGCTACAAGTAAACGAAAAAGTAAACAAGTTCAAAACTTATTCTAAATGTGTCTAAGATGCACTAAAAGATGAGTTGGTTCGTTGGTTCCTAGATTCTCGTGCAGCAAAAGATCAAATTCAGTCCCTTCATTAGAACCAAGTCGATTCCTTCGTGGCCGATTCCTTGGTCTGCAGGGTTTTATGCACTTTTGAACGATCGCCACGTCTTCAGATTCAGTCGTGGTAGATTCTGAGAACTGTCAGTGATTCTAGACGTGTATCACTATGCGTTCGATTAGTCTCGACTCTCTAACACTTTTCTACGATTTATTACGAATTTTCAAAGTTTTCGGTCCTTGAACCCGAATGGTGCAATGACCGTCTTTTTTCAATGGAAGTTGGCCGAAATTTCGGCCGTTGGCCGATATTTTCGCTTATGTCACAATTGAGAGTTGGATTTCATAATTTATTGATCAGTACACTCATATCATCTACTATGAATATTTTCAGAATTTTATCTAAGTTTTGAATTTTTGAAGTTTCCACCGCCTCCCCCTATAAAATTTGCTATGGTGTCTGCGTGTTTGTCGTTCCTCATTTGCACAGAGCTTCCCGCTACAGCTACTGGAATGTGGTTTCAGACTCAAGCTCAGTTGGTACCTGAGATGCAGGATTCTATCTGACAGCTCATTTGCATAACTCCTTATAGGGGTTTACTAAGAATTCGCCATTTGAACATAGAATCTGACCGATGATTATTCTATGTAAAGTATGCTTCGTTTTTGAGTTACCGAGTTCTCCTTTTAGAGTTAGGCTACGGTAGAGATCGTGATTTAAATTTTAGTATTTCACCTCAATTGCATACCTCCAAATACAGTTAATTTGTATCTCTGTCAGTTTTGATGCTACAAGTAAACGAAAAAGTAAACAAGTTCAAAACTTATTCTAAATGTGTCTAAGATGCACTAAAAGATGAGTTGGTTCGTTGGTTCCTAGATTCTCGTGCAGCAAAAGATCAAATTCAGTCCCTTCATTAGAACCAAGTCGATTCCTTCGTGGCCGATTCCTTGGTCTGCAGGGTTTTATGCACTTTTGAACGATCGCCACGTCTTCAGATTCAGTCGTGGTAGATTCTGAGAACTGTCAGTGATTCTAGACGTGTATCACTATGCGTTCGATTAGTCTCGACTCTCTAACACTTTTCTACGATTTATTACGAATTTTCAAAGTTTTCGGTCCTTGAACCCGAATGGTGCAATGACCGTCTTTTTTCAATGGAAGTTGGCCGAAATTTCGGCCGTTGGCCGATATTTTCGCTTATGTCACAATTGAGAGTTGGATTTCATAATTTATTGATCAGTACACTCATATCATCTACTATGAATATTTTCAGAATTTTATCTAAGTTTTGAATTTTTGAAGTTTCCACCGCCTCCCCCTATAAAATTTGCTATGGTGTCTGCGTGTTTGTCGTTCCTCATTTGCACAGAGCTTCCCGCTACAGCTACTGGAATGTGGTTTCAGACTCAAGCTCAGTTGGTACCTGAGATGCAGGATTCTATCTGACAGCTCATTTGCATAACTCCTTATAGGGGTTTACTAAGAATTCGCCATTTGAACATAGAATCTGACCGATGATTATTCTATGTAAAGTATGCTTCGTTTTTGAGTTACCGAGTTCTCCTTTTAGAGTTAGGCTACGGTAGAGATCGTGATTTAAATTTTAGTATTTCACCTCAATTGCATACCTCCAAATACAGTTAATTTGTATCTCTGTCAGTTTTGATGCTACAAGTAAACGAAAAAGTAAACAAGTTCAAAACTTATTCTAAATGTGTCTAAGATGCACTAAAAGATGAGTTGGTTCGTTGGTTCCTAGATTCTCGTGCAGCAAAAGATCAAATTCAGTCCCTTCATTAGAACCAAGTCGATTCCTTCGTGGCCGATTCCTTGGTCTGCAGGGTTTTATGCACTTTTGAACGATCGCCACGTCTTCAGATTCAGTCGTGGTAGATTCTGAGAACTGTCAGTGATTCTAGACGTGTATCACTATGCGTTCGATTAGTCTCGACTCTCTAACACTTTTCTACGATTTATTACGAATTTTCAAAGTTTTCGGTCCTTGAACCCGAATGGTGCAATGACCGTCTTTTTTCAATGGAAGTTGGCCGAAATTTCGGCCGTTGGCCGATATTTTCGCTTATGTCACAATTGAGAGTTGGATTTCATAATTTATTGATCAGTACACTCATATCATCTACTATGAATATTTTCAGAATTTTATCTAAGTTTTGAATTTTTGAAGTTTCCACCGCCTCCCCCTATAAAATTTGCTATGGTGTCTGCGTGTTTGTCGTTCCTCATTTGCACAGAGCTTCCCGCTACAGCTACTGGAATGTGGTTTCAGACTCAAGCTCAGTTGGTACCTGAGATGCAGGATTCTATCTGACAGCTCATTTGCATAACTCCTTATAGGGGTTTACTAAGAATTCGCCATTTGAACATAGAATCTGACCGATGATTATTCTATGTAAAGTATGCTTCGTTTTTGAGTTACCGAGTTCTCCTTTTAGAGTTAGGCTACGGTAGAGATCGTGATTTAAATTTTAGTATTTCACCTCAATTGCATACCTCCAAATACAGTTAATTTGTATCTCTGTCAGTTTTGATGCTACAAGTAAACGAAAAAGTAAACAAGTTCAAAACTTATTCTAAATGTGTCTAAGATGCACTAAAAGATGAGTTGGTTCGTTGGTTCCTAGATTCTCGTGCAGCAAAAGATCAAATTCAGTCCCTTCATTAGAACCAAGTCGATTCCTTCGTGGCCGATTCCTTGGTCTGCAGGGTTTTATGCACTTTTGAACGATCGCCACGTCTTCAGATTCAGTCGTGGTAGATTCTGAGAACTGTCAGTGATTCTAGACGTGTATCACTATGCGTTCGATTAGTCTCGACTCTCTAACACTTTTCTACGATTTATTACGAATTTTCAAAGTTTTCGGTCCTTGAACCCGAATGGTGCAATGACCGTCTTTTTTCAATGGAAGTTGGCCGAAATTTCGGCCGTTGGCCGATATTTTCGCTTATGTCACAATTGAGAGTTGGATTTCATAATTTATTGATCAGTACACTCATATCATCTACTATGAATATTTTCAGAATTTTATCTAAGTTTTGAATTTTTGAAGTTTCCACCGCCTCCCCCTATAAAATTTGCTATGGTGTCTGCGTGTTTGTCGTTCCTCATTTGCACAGAGCTTCCCGCTACAGCTACTGGAATGTGGTTTCAGACTCAAGCTCAGTTGGTACCTGAGATGCAGGATTCTATCTGACAGCTCATTTGCATAACTCCTTATAGGGGTTTACTAAGAATTCGCCATTTGAACATAGAATCTGACCGATGATTATTCTATGTAAAGTATGCTTCGTTTTTGAGTTACCGAGTTCTCCTTTTAGAGTTAGGCTACGGTAGAGATCGTGATTTAAATTTTAGTATTTCACCTCAATTGCATACCTCCAAATACAGTTAATTTGTATCTCTGTCAGTTTTGATGCTACAAGTAAACGAAAAAGTAAACAAGTTCAAAACTTATTCTAAATGTGTCTAAGATGCACTAAAAGATGAGTTGGTTCGTTGGTTCCTAGATTCTCGTGCAGCAAAAGATCAAATTCAGTCCCTTCATTAGAACCAAGTCGATTCCTTCGTGGCCGATTCCTTGGTCTGCAGGGTTTTATGCACTTTTGAACGATCGCCACGTCTTCAGATTCAGTCGTGGTAGATTCTGAGAACTGTCAGTGATTCTAGACGTGTATCACTATGCGTTCGATTAGTCTCGACTCTCTAACACTTTTCTACGATTTATTACGAATTTTCAAAGTTTTCGGTCCTTGAACCCGAATGGTGCAATGACCGTCTTTTTTCAATGGAAGTTGGCCGAAATTTCGGCCGTTGGCCGATATTTTCGCTTATGTCACAATTGAGAGTTGGATTTCATAATTTATTGATCAGTACACTCATATCATCTACTATGAATATTTTCAGAATTTTATCTAAGTTTTGAATTTTTGAAGTTTCCACCGCCTCCCCCTATAAAATTTGCTATGGTGTCTGCGTGTTTGTCGTTCCTCATTTGCACAGAGCTTCCCGCTACAGCTACTGGAATGTGGTTTCAGACTCAAGCTCAGTTGGTACCTGAGATGCAGGATTCTATCTGACAGCTCATTTGCATAACTCCTTATAGGGGTTTACTAAGAATTCGCCATTTGAACATAGAATCTGACCGATGATTATTCTATGTAAAGTATGCTTCGTTTTTGAGTTACCGAGTTCTCCTTTTAGAGTTAGGCTACGGTAGAGATCGTGATTTAAATTTTAGTATTTCACCTCAATTGCATACCTCCAAATACAGTTAATTTGTATCTCTGTCAGTTTTGATGCTACAAGTAAACGAAAAAGTAAACAAGTTCAAAACTTATTCTAAATGTGTCTAAGATGCACTAAAAGATGAGTTGGTTCGTTGGTTCCTAGATTCTCGTGCAGCAAAAGATCAAATTCAGTCCCTTCATTAGAACCAAGTCGATTCCTTCGTGGCCGATTCCTTGGTCTGCAGGGTTTTATGCACTTTTGAACGATCGCCACGTCTTCAGATTCAGTCGTGGTAGATTCTGAGAACTGTCAGTGATTCTAGACGTGTATCACTATGCGTTCGATTAGTCTCGACTCTCTAACACTTTTCTACGATTTATTACGAATTTTCAAAGTTTTCGGTCCTTGAACCCGAATGGTGCAATGACCGTCTTTTTTCAATGGAAGTTGGCCGAAATTTCGGCCGTTGGCCGATATTTTCGCTTATGTCACAATTGAGAGTTGGATTTCATAATTTATTGATCAGTACACTCATATCATCTACTATGAATATTTTCAGAATTTTATCTAAGTTTTGAATTTTTGAAGTTTCCACCGCCTCCCCCTATAAAATTTGCTATGGTGTCTGCGTGTTTGTCGTTCCTCATTTGCACAGAGCTTCCCGCTACAGCTACTGGAATGTGGTTTCAGACTCAAGCTCAGTTGGTACCTGAGATGCAGGATTCTATCTGACAGCTCATTTGCATAACTCCTTATAGGGGTTTACTAAGAATTCGCCATTTGAACATAGAATCTGACCGATGATTATTCTATGTAAAGTATGCTTCGTTTTTGAGTTACCGAGTTCTCCTTTTAGAGTTAGGCTACGGTAGAGATCGTGATTTAAATTTTAGTATTTCACCTCAATTGCATACCTCCAAATACAGTTAATTTGTATCTCTGTCAGTTTTGATGCTACAAGTAAACGAAAAAGTAAACAAGTTCAAAACTTATTCTAAATGTGTCTAAGATGCACTAAAAGATGAGTTGGTTCGTTGGGTTCCTAGATTCTCGTGCAGCAAAAGATCAAATTCAGTCCCTTCATTAGAACCAAGTCGATTCCTTCGTGGCCGATTCCTTGGTCTGCAGGGTTTTATGCACTTTTGAACGATCGCCACGTCTTCAGATTCAGTCGTGGTAGATTCTGAGAACTGTCAGTGATTCTAGACGTGTATCACTATGCGTTCGATTAGTCTCGACTCTCTAACACTTTTCT
>CAWZYM010000260.1:0-20000 GCA_963966185.1 Rhabditoides inermis
TATCAGATTATCATCAAATACAAATGCTGATAACTACCTGCATGAAACCGAGTTTTTCTCCGGGAGACTTCGTGAAGCGACAAAGAGTCTCCATCTTCTGGTGGGAGAACGAAGGTCCGTTGAAACACTAAAAAAACATAAACGATGCAGAGACAGTTGGAACTAACCATTGCAACGGTGCTGTTTGGGTGGAAGAGTTGCACGGAGAAAAGAGTAGCAGAGCCGATTTTGTTGCATTCTGCCATGTTCTCTTTGTAGCCAAAATCTGCGAGAGAGCTGGATAGATTAGACAGCAGTTGAGTGGTATAACATGCTATTTGTAACAGTTGGACGACCATCTCTCGGAATGGAACGTTGTACCAATGGGCTTGTGGATTTGCCGCCCCTTGGTTGTCGGTTGCTCTGGCAGTCGGCAACTACATAACTCTTCACAACTGTCAAACAGCGTATGTATACTGCCACGCGTCAACGACTTATGGCAAACACATTCGTACAAATGTGATGCGCAACTGCCGAGAGACGGTACGACACTTCAGAAAGACGTAATGCACGTTTTCGATGTGAAATGTGTGAATGGGAGTTTTTTGGTGATTGAAATGCAAGCAAACCCAACCAGCAAGAAGTCAACAACTGATAGAAAGATGAAATCTCAGAAGAAAAATCACGTGTGCGCTAGACGAATGCAACATTAAGAGGATGAGTACTGAATATTCACGAAGATGTCAGCGAGGCGACACGCTATCTCGCTGATGCACTCTCTCTCACTTCGTTCACTCGAGTGCTAATCTCTCTCTTCCAGTGCCGGCAGCACGAGGGGCGGGAACGGGCCGGCCGGACTCACCGCCGACCTCCCACTGATCTACCGCCGTCCGCTGATTGGTCGATAGAAGACACGAGAACGCGCCTGCCGACTACATAAGGGGACGGCGCGACTGTTCGAGGCTTTAGTATGAGCGCGGGCCGATCAAGCCCTCTGAGAGCAAGGTCTCAAGACCACTGGCTTGTTATCGCCGCCCAATGTCAAACTATCCCCTTCCCCCTTACCGCGTATGGTGTCATAAATACTTTGTGTACACTCGTGTCCGTGGTACTGTACTCATTCGCGGGACCGTTAGATCTTTGGTATCGATTCCGGCCTCGCTCTGCTCGCTCGTCTCTTCCACAATCGAGCCTCTGGGTCGAGTAGTGTTCTAGTTCGTCTAGGCCTCTCAACTGATGGAGGAGTGTCCTTGGGCAAGACGTGATATACATCTTCGGATGCTGTCACATCCTTCTGATTGGTAGCCAGCGAGTAACGTTTCTCTCTCTTCTTTTAAGGTAGCAAGATTGGTATTGGTATTCCACCTCTTTCATGTGTTTGTTTTCTCCCCGGAAGTAGCTAGCCGGCGAGAGAGATACGCATTTCCACCGACGATTGCCTCGCTCTTCTCTGGCCCATTGTCGCTCTTTGGCGGAGAGAGTGTTTGGACGTGAGAGGGCGCAGACGAGTGCGCGGGTCAGCTCGCTCTTATTGCCAGCGGAACAAGTGTGGACGGTCGTGCCGGATCCCTGGTTCCTGCGGCCTATTGCCAGGTACGCAATTCGTACGTAAGTTTTGCTATCTTTATCCTGTTATTTAATGTAATTATACCGCGTGCTTGTAGTTGTTATCAGTGGACCGTATAATGGTTACAAGTAGCGTAGGGTGTGGTGTGTAGTTTTGCGATGCAATGTTTCCGTACATTCTACAACCGCGCATACGTGTCTCCCGCGACGTATCCCGTAAAAACCGCGTTACTAGGACGTGGCTAGGTTTATCTAGTAATCCTCAAACCGGCAAAGCGAGGAGGATATCCACTTTTTTCTCGAGATGGATTTTTGGCTTTGTTTCAGCCCACCCACGTATAGTCAAACAACTCGGATAGGGCGCCCGCGGGTTATTAGACGTCACCGCCGAGAGCATTTCGGCTGTAGCGCATGCGGTAGACTCCCTAGAGATGGGCGGGGGACGTGCATGTAGGCAGATCGCACTAATCAGGTAAGGCGACTCAAGCGCATGTGCGAATGGAACCATCGATGAGCTCCCGAACATTCTAATCACCAAACAACCCGGTGAGCGAGTAGAAATAGGGGTAATGCGACCATTCAAGCACCCTCTTCCTTTCTATGATGTGCTACGACACGTGTGTTTCTTTCTTCTGGTTAGGTTATCTATTATGACCGCATTTTTGTGTAATTCGTGGTTTGTGAACTCTCGTATTTTTGTACTTTTGATCTTTTACTTTCTGTCTCTCCCTATCATTCGAGTCTGGTCGTTGATCTTATCGCGCGCGCTTATCATTTCCAGACAGGCGTGTTGTTTTGCAGTCTAGCATTGATGATTGATTGCGTGACTGATTGCCTTCCACTTTTCACTCGTGTCATTCTAGGTCCGCCTCGAACGCAGGGTGGTCATCACAGATAAGTTTATTGTCAGGTAAGTTTACTCTCTCTCTCGGTCTAGTGAGTTCCACTCACGCCCTGGCTTGTTATCGCCGCCCAACGCAAACACCTTCCTTATATCCTCTTTTCTCTCTCTAATCTCCGTTATAGCAACGCGAGTACGCGCGGAATGAGTGGTTCGGGGATTGTGGATACGCCCGTGCCGCGTATGCGCACGCGGGGGATGTCGAGGCGCGAGCAGGAGATGGGAAGCGGAGGAGCACCTGATGATATCTCTGATATCAGCCCCCTCGAGAACACTATCAGGGAGTAGGAGCTGGACACCAGTGAGAGGGAGGACGTCAACGAGCCACCCAACGTGGCCTCATTCGTTCATCAGAATTCGTTGCAGGGATCGGTGCTCGACCGGCTGGCGAAGGTGAACCTGGAGAAAGGACGCGGGAGTGAAGTGAGGTTCGTTCGTGACAACGCCGCCCGCGCCGTGGCCGAGATGTACAGACACAAGATCTGCATCGACCGTACGCGGAAGGAGGACATTGACACACTCGCGGCTACGACAGCTGATTTGACGGCGCAGGTAAACTCGATTAATATTCAGCCTCCCGCTCAGCGACGTGAGGTGACGATGCGCCCGGCAAAGTTCGGCTACTTCAATGGCGAGTCGACGGACGCGAACGCAATCTTCACGTTCGAGCAGGAATTCCAGGACGCCATGCTCACTGAGGGTGGAACGAACAAGGAACGCCAGGCCGTCAAGCTCATCAGCCACCTGAAGGGAATGGCGCGCGACTCGATAAACTGTCTGCCGAACGAGCAGCTTCGAGACCCGGACTCTATCCTGGCTCATCTCAAGGCCCGATTCGCATCGGAACTGGCTCGCAAGAAGGCTCTGCTCGAGATGAAGACTATGCGCTGGAAACCGGCGAGTGAGTCAATTTATCAGTTCGCGTACAGGCTGCGCAAGACCATCAGGATGGCGAGCTTGGGACGCGACAGCGACTTCTACAAGTTCACGCTGCGCAAGCTGTTCCTGGAAGGAGTGGGACAAGATATGAAGGTAAGGATTCTTTGCAGTAACAATGTCGACTCGCTCGAGGAGGTCATGGAAAGGGCGCGTCAGCTCGAGGCGATCATTGGACGCCTGGACACGACGACGGCACAAGTGGCCGCTATTTCGAGCAACAGCCCGGCCAGGCACCCGACGACGTTCTGTATGTACTGCAACCATGACGGACACGCGATGTCCACATGTTGGGCGAGGTTCACCGACCTCGGATTCACCAGGTCGCAGTCTCAGCAGCTGGCTGGAGGAGCGACTCTGGAGAAGGTGCTGGGTCTGGATAAAGGAGAGAGGTCGGAGGCCAATATGGTGCCTCTGGGTATTTTGAAGCACGGTAAGTGCAAGGTGTGTAAGTCCCCGGATCATCTTGCCGTTCACTGTCCTTACAGGTCAGACGGAGTGGTACAGCTGGCGCAGATCAACACGATCAACGTCAGCTCCTTCGCCGGCCTGAGGAAGGAGCAGCAGGAGAGCTGGGATGAGGAGCAGGAGGCTCCGAAGTACGGATTCAAGCGCAAGAGACTTCTCAATCCCGGCGCTTTTGCTATGATGTTCATCGTAGCCACTCTGATCCATTCCGCCGACGCCGCACCCAACTCGACGACGACTCCGATGGAGGGAGCGTGGGATGAGTACTGGCCGACGGTGGGATGGGGAGTGATGGGTATGATGTGGGTGCTTGCAGCGGTTCAGCTCTGCATTCGCGTGACCAAGAAGCACGGCGGATATTTGATGGCGTTGACGACCGACAAGGTGGTCACTATCAAGGTGCGCGCCGGCGCCAATGGACTCTGGCCGTTCCACTACGCCTGGATAGACACGGGCGCGAGCAAGTCTGTCGTGCACAACCGCGTGGTTGAGAAGTACGAGTGGACGATGACCCGCACTTCCATCACTACCTACACCGCCAACGGATCTCTGGACGTGATTGGCACTATCACCAGGAAGATATTGATTGATGGATGCGGACTCATCCACACTACGTTCTACGTCGTCGAGACGCTGCCAGTCGACTTCATCATCGGAAACAATACGTTGCACGAGGTGGGCTCGCTAACGATTGATTACAGAACCAGCTTCATCACTCTCGGCACGTGGAAGATCCCGATGTTGGTCTCGGGCGGACTATGGGCGATGCCTCGCTCTGCCCTCGCTCGCACCACCGCTGAGATGTTCATCGAGGAGCGAAGGAGGAAGTTCAAGCAATTCTGCGAGCGTTGTGAGGTGATGGGACACTGTCGCCAGCGCTGTTTCGCCAGGAACAGGCCGAGGAGCAGCAACATGACACCGCTCTTCGAGATGTCGCCCCGCAACGAGTGCATCTACTGTTCAAGGACGGGTCACTGGGTCGGGAACTGCCGTAGGCGGATTGAGATTCAGAATAACCTTTTCATGCACAGGAGCGAGCCCGTCTTCAGCCGCCGTTCGAACGCGACTCAGGCGGAGAGGCGCGAGCTGTGGAACGAGAACATGGAGATGCACCTCGAGAACCTCATGGCCGGCATCTCGATCGAGGAGCGTCATTAAGGTATATCAGTGGGAAAGCTCTCTGCTTGCTATCCCTTGTTTTCTTTACCTCCTTTTCCTTGTCTGTCTAGTGAGCTTGCTCACGCCCCTGGCTTGTTATCGCCGCCCCACTTCAACTATATCTCTTTTCTCTGCGTGGTTCTTTTTCTTTTATGCAGTCAGGTGAGAGGAGGTCGACTGTCAGGTCAGGTGAGACAAAGAGGGAGGAGAGGGAGAGAACAGGTGATTTACAAGCAGAAGCAACAACCGTTTGTGCACGTATTTATTTTAGTACGACTTCCAGCCGAGCCGCCTTGGCCGAAAACGAGCGCGACCGCTGGGGGTATACTCGAGTAATATGGAGCACATCCGTGTAGATTTGTAATAAATTTTTCTAGCACTTTTCTGTTCTATTTGATCAGAACGCGGTAAATTTAAATACGTAAACCTTATTTAATTGTATTTTTTCCTGATTTTTGAACGCAGAAATGGTCCCGCCGCGAATACAGTCTGCCGTCATGAGGTCATCACGAGGAGAGAGAAAGTTTCGATATTGTGCGAATTTCGTATTTTTGTGTTGTATTTGATGTTGTTTTCGTTATTTTGTGTTGAATTTTGTATTGTTACACGTAGAATAATTTTGCGATTGTTGCACAGTGCGCGTTAGGGTGACTTTGACTGTATCAGCCGCCATTTTCGCTGTTGTACGACGTTTTGCATTTATTTACGTAAATTTTTTTTGCAGTGTTGCGCTTGTTATCGCCGCCCCACAAGCACTCAATCTTTTTCTACTATTATCTATTCTGTCATCATATTATTCCGCTATGGATAACGAGGACGACGACCAGTCCGTCTCAGGATCGGTGGGTGAAGAGTAGAAGGGGCAGGGTAACAAGTTGATTCAGGTGTATACATCTGTGACAGCCCAATCGTCTGCATTGACGGAGACTTTCGCGCAAATATCCACTGAGGAGGTCAAGGAGGAGACGGTCGAAACCGCGGAGGTAAGAAGGGTACAATCCGGGGAGATTAAATTCTTGGGATTAAGGTTATCGCTTCCGATCCGGATTCCCCGGAGGAGATGGAGCCGGAAGAGGTCCTCCCGGTGACCCGCTCGCAGAAGCGTCATTCGGACGAGCCGCCCGAGGTGATCCCACCTCCTCCCCTATCGAGAGAGGTGGCTGCTATGACCGCCGGGATGTCGCCGGAGGAACTCGCGGCATGGACGGCCCTGCCTGAGTCAAGGGAGAAGCCGCATCGGTGGCAGAAGGACCTCTCCTTCCTGCAGTACCTCAAGGAACAACAAGATTTGTGAGTTACCGGTTCTGTTTTGATAAACTGCTGTTTAGCTCTCACTTCTGTGAGGATCTGGTGACTATGGAGTTGCCACCGTGTCTGCTGGCGGACCACGCTCTGAAGCTCCACAGCAGGCGCTTCATGTCCAACAGGTGAGGAAATCTAATCTCCATCATCTAGTTTTCATTTTAGCTTCATGCCGATTCGTCCGCGGAACAAGGAGAAGTCCGTGCCTTTCTATTATTGTTCCCGTATCGACGTTGCCCTCCGGATTCGGACCGAGACGGAGACAATGAGGAACAACATGATTCGCAACGGCAGTACGCCGGCCCCTCCTCTCCCGATGATGAACAAGGCGAATTCTGCGAATCCGATGGCCGCCCCAGTCACCATCAAGAATTGTTTCAATGCGGACCGCCGTGGAGGCGTCCTCGCCCAGATCGTTATGGAGAGGAACCACCGTTTGTTTGTGGAATTCCTCGACTACTCGGTGGCGTTTGAGCGACCGGATTTGAGGTAGGTATTCGATAATTTTAATTATTTATCTTCTCTTCAGGTACGCTGAACTCGACCAAGTGGCGCAGCACCGCACCACCGGCATGTACAGGAACAACAACACCAAGATGGCTGTACCGGGCGCCCTGCTGTGGGTATTTGACCTCGCTCCCCAAGTCGCCGCCTATGAAGATCCCCAGAAGGCATACAGGGACGCCTGCAACCTCGCTGACCCGAAGACCATCAACCCCTGTTGGCGGATCAGGACGTTTTCGTGGATCCCGGTGGTTCTGTCGGACCCGACGTTCGCCTTGTCTCGCCATGTTAACAAGCACAACAAGAACTTCGTCAAGGGCAAGGAGGACAAGAGGAAGAACCTGCCTACAAAGGTGGGCATTGACTCTTGGTAATCATGCATGGATGTTTCAGGTGACGTTGAGTGTCGGCTCGTCCGAACTCTCGGTGGCTGCCACTGGTGGACGAACCGAGAACTTCCACAAGAGCAACGCGGAGCGCGAGTTCGAACGCGATCAATGGCTGAAGGTCGTCTTCCGCAAGCCGCTGATGAACAACAGAATAATCCCTGGTGAAGTGGCTGTCAGGTCAGTACATGTGCGTATCATTGTCTAGGAGTCAGTTTCAGGAGTGGCCGCATTGCCTTGCGAGACATCTTCTCCGCGGAGACGCCAGGGCACACGTTCACCGAGACTTATGCGTGGCAC
The DNA here is from genome assembly GCA_963966185.1 of Rhabditoides inermis. Classification (NCBI taxonomy): domain Eukaryota; kingdom Metazoa; phylum Nematoda; class Chromadorea; order Rhabditida; family Rhabditidae; genus Rhabditoides; species Rhabditoides inermis. The sequence continues at coordinate 7,501 of CAWZYM010000260.1, forward strand.
ATCGACCAGCTGAACGCCGACGAGCTCCACTGGATCGCCGATCGTAAGACGATGTTTACTCGGTATCACGAGGTCTCTTCAGCAAGGAGGATGGACGAGGTGAGTAGGACGGGATGTTACAGTAACAAACGTTCATTCAGATGTTCGGGGCTGGTGTCGCGAGCGCTCGCTTCGAGGAGTCTGAGAAGGAGGATGCCACTATCAAGCCGTGTGTCATCCGCTGGATGGAGTCAACATCCCCCAAGCTGTTCGCGGAAATAAGCTTCAAGGGAGTCAACAACGCCGTCGGCTGGGAAAAAGGAAGGAGCGTGATCATCTACCTTCCCAAGAGCCGCAACACCAAGCCGCTGGTCTGCACCATTCTGGCGTCTACATACACCTCCCTGAGTAGGAATATGATCACCCAAGTCGTGTCGGAGGTCTGGGACACGGGAGCTCTCAAGGACATTCTCCAATTCGGAGTCAATCTCAACGAGGGACCTCGCAAGGACGAAGAAGGACGACTGATGGCCGAGCTGTCCGGAGCTCTTCTCAAGATGCCGCTCCATGCGTGCCCCACTCGAAGGCTCATCCACGACGACGCCTTCATGAAGACCGTGATGGAGAACGACTACTCCCGCGAGAAGTCCAACAGCATCTACGGTAATCTCCGCTCCCAGGAGACGGAAGTTCATGTGATGGACGTGGAAACAGCCACCGGTGTGTAGGGTATCAAGGTAGATTAAAATTTTCTGTTCAGGTCTGCCGACGGACAAGTTCGATGTCCAACTTCGTGGCAGGGCCCCGATCGAGCTGCACGACCACCAGTGCGCTGCCATCAGCGCTATCATCTCGGACGAGCCGATGTTTGTGATTCAAGCCCCCTTTGGATCAGGAAAAACACAGTTGACTGTGAGGGCTTTGTTGGAATATCTACGAGCTCACCCTGATGCTTCCGTAGTGGTGACGGCGCAGACCAACGCCGCTGTCGTGCAGGTAAGTAGGACGAGGGGATGTCTAAGATCTCTTATTTCAGCTGGTGCGCATGTTCCTGCGGCTCGAAGGATACGAGGAGGTGCGCGCTCTGCGCTTCATTCCCGACCGCCTGGTCGATGAGGTGGACGAGACCCCCCTCGATCTATCGGAGTGCCTGATGAGGTTCATGACAAGCAACCCGCCGCTCAACTCTGAGGAGAAGCTGCAGGTGCAGAAGTACATCGATGGTGGGTCCAGTTAGGGAATCCGTCTAGTTTCTTTTTAGGGCGTCGGTACGTGCTCGAAGGACGGCGCCATCCGGACGCACTCCAGGAGATGACGAAGGATGAGGCCAAGGCCTATCTGACGGGAGAGAAGAAGGCGGGTCAGCATGCCAAGGCCGCTATCAACCTATTCCTGAAGCACTTCGCGCCGCAGATCATCTTTGTAACCAACAGCACTGCCATCAACGCCTTCTCGGACGGGGGAGTGCTCAACCCCATTCAACCTGCCGTCAAGTGCGTCCTATTCGATAAGGCCGGACAGACCCCCGAGGCCGGCTTCATAGCCATGATGACTGTGTTCCCGACTGCCGTGTACAGGATGGTGGGAGACGACACCCAGCTGGGTCCCTTCTGCCCCGGCCAACGCAACACGGAGACTGCCATCGCCGCAAACCTCAGTGCTATGCGAGTGATGCTGAGGAGCGCGTCGATCCCCGTCGTCACGCTGAGAGTGTCGTATCGTTCTCATCCGGGACTCACCGCCCTCGCCGGACGCCTGTTCTATGGAGATCGCCTCGAAGCCGGAACCCCCGCGGATCAACGGAGCCGGCTCACCAAGCTGCTCAACACCAACGACAACGGAAAGGACAGGATCCCGCTCGTGTGGATCAGCAACAGTTCGCCGGACAAGCCCAAGGGAGAAGGAAGTCATTCCATCATCAACCACGGAGAGGCGGAGGCGGCATGTGATCTTGTCGAAGATCTCGCGCACCATGGTAAGTGTGCTGGAAAGTATGGGTCTAATTCTACTTTCAGGCATCCGCAACAACGATATTATGATTATTGCCCTCTACCGAGCCCAGGCCCAGTGCGTGGAGGAGATGCTCGAAGGACGGAACCTGTGCGCCAGGGTCGACACGGTGGACAGCGCCCAAGGTAGCGAGGCTGACGTTGTCATCCTCCTCACGAGCGCGTCGTACAAGCTGGGTGGTGGCAACATGGCAGCCCCCGGACACGTCCGCTTCTTGGACGAGCTAGAGGTAAGTTACCTGGCGGGCCAGATAACCTCCGAGATATTTTAGCGTACATGCGTCGCTATGACCCGTGGCCGCCACGGACTCATCGTCATAGGAGATCCCATCATGCTCCAGCTCGGAGGCAAGTGGCAGGACATCATCAACGAGGCCCAGAAGCATGGCCACTGCTTCACCACTGGAGGCAACGGACACAGGATGATCTTCCCGGAGGGATGGTGAGAAGGACTGGTACGGTAGTGTTATTCAGTGTTAGGCTTGTATGGTAGCTAATTTGTTTCTAGCTTTACCTACTTTCTCTTAGATTTGAGTTTGTATTGACGCCCAGTGGCCATTGTTTGTTTCCTATGTAACTTCGTTTTATGACGTTTGCCGTGTACACGAGTCGGCCCGGTCTCATATACGAGTACCTCACTTGCAGTTCCAGCAACTTGCCTTTGTTCTCGCACGTGCCTTAATAAATATTGTATACGTTTCTAGCCACCAAGTGTAGCATTTGGGACGAGTTCTAGTAGATCTATAGGTTTAGGAGTAGTTTGGGGTGTGATTCTGCGTGGGAGGCTTGTCATCGCCGCACCCAAGCCACGCAAATCTTTACCTGGTTATTGATCTGATTAGTTTGCTCGTTTCCACTGCTATTGCTCGGCTTCTACTGTGTGCTATCCGACGGACGCTCTGCACTTCGGCCGTGTCGATTCGAGGAAGGGACTCGACATCTACCGGACGCGTGAAGTATGGTCTGTCCCTTTACAGTTAATTTACTTTGTGTAGAAGTCAGTTACTCTAGTTGGTCGTAAGACACTTGTAGATTTGTAATCATTACAGAACTTAGTCGTGGTCGTTTTCTTTATGTAGGTGGCATCGTGCGGTGTCGATGCATTTTGTTTGGGGGGAGGTGTCAGCGAGGCGACACGCTATCTCGCTGATGCACTCTCTCTCACTTCGTTCACTCGAGTGCTAATCTCTCTCTTCCAGTGCCGGCAGCACGAGGGGCGGGAACGGCCGGCCGGACTCACCGCCGACCTCCCACTGATCTACCGCCGTCGCTGATTGGTCGATAGAAAACACGAGAACGCGCCTGCCGACTACATAAGGGGACGGCGCGACTGTTCGAGGCTTTAGTATGAGCGCGGCCGATCAAGCCCTCTGAGAGCACGGTCTCAAGACCACTGGCTTGTTATCGCCGCCCAATGTCAAACTATCCCCTTCCCCCTTACCGCGTGGTGTCATAAATACTTTGTGTACACTCGTGTCCGTGGTACTGTACTCATTCGCGGGACCGTAGATCTTTGGTATCGATTCCGGCCTCGCTCTGCTCGCTCGTTTCTTCCACAATCGAGCCTCTGAATCGAGTAGTGTTCTAGTTCGTCTAGGCCTCTCAACTGATGGAGGAGTGTCCTTGGGCAAGACGTGATATACATCTTCGGATGCTGTCACATCCTTCTGATTAAGAGGGGAAAAATTGATATGCTTGTGCAAGACAATAGAAATGTGAGAATCCTGCAAGGCAAGTTGCCGCAGACCACTGATGAGAGTGAAATTGAGAGGAGACACCTGATTGTGAGAAGCTTGCTTACGTGCTGAGAGGGCGCGAAGCTCATTTGAAAACGGGAGTGACGGACACGTATTCGCAAATCTTGATTTCTCAGCATGTGTGTTATACACAAAAAATCTTTGCTTTTTGAAACCCCCATTGTAGACCTCGATTAGTGAGATTATCGACTGTATTTGTCGAAAAAGCCGCTTCTTCGCGGTGCTTTCATAGCTTTCAGATTTTTAACTTTTTCCAGGAACTGCCACTATAACAATTCTTTCTCATTCACTTTCTGATAAAAGTGTTTTTTTTTCTAATGTTCTATGAACTTATGTACTACTAAAGTGAACACATCGTGCAACTAACAAATACTATGGAAAGGGCAAACGCGTGGCGCTTTTGCTACTCTGCGCTTCACGGCCGCCGACAGCGTGATGGTTGTACAAAAAACAGTCGACACCGTCTTTCACCAGCAAACTCTCTGGTTCCAAGCGCGCAGATCAACTGCTAGTACACGCAACGTCACACTCCACCCGATATTCATACACAAAATAAGCACTAGTCTAGTTTCCGACGCTGTTTGCAGAAAAAAACGTGAAAACAACGCTTGTGCGCTGGCCTCTTCACAAAACGAACAATGTGTCACGGAGTGTTGGTTGAAAACCGAAATTATCACATATCTTATTAGTCAAGGTATTCTGTCATGTTTATGACATGGTCGAAACATCAATGAAGCACGAATCCTTTATCGGTTAGCACGCCAGGGGCAGATCTTTTTTCGAACACACCGGAGCAAGTTTGCCCGGTGACCTGTTTCGAAAACAGCGGAAAACAGAACGTTGAACGCGGTGCGGTACTCGACGCTGAAGCAAGCTTAGTTCGGAAGCATGGAACCAACAAACTTTGTCGCGTAGTAAATGACTGGGTTGAGACCGATGGATGTGTTGATGATGACAGCGACGCCACACTGCACGAACATCTGCGTCGTACTCGACACCTGGCGCCAATATGTGCGACTTTCATCGGGTGCAGGATTCACCTGCATGAGAGCGGCTGCCGTGAGAATGACCATGCCAATGAACCAGCCACCAAGCGTCACCGCCATTGTCCAGTAGAGAGATCTCATGATACGACGCTGATGTTGAGAAGAGGCTGGAAACATGCTGTATTTCCGCACACATGCTACACGCTTTCCACAATTCATTCGACTGATTCTGCATCGAATCAAAGCATACATCATGATGATGAATGCAAATATGGCGAGCATGATCGCACAGTGAATCATTTTCCAGGAGCCACCATACGATTCCAGAACCATACACACTGTGAAACTGAAGAATGACGATGAGTTGAACTCTTTTAGAGGTTTTCGAAAACGTACACCGTATCTTCGATATTTTCGAGTATCACTTTGAGATGCGCACTACTGTACACAAAGAGTGCGAATATGTGCAGCGATAAGTATTTCCACTTCGAATTTGAGAGCGAAGAAGTGTACCTATAACCTATTGTACTTGTCTACCGTAAAATAAAGTTACTTTGTCGGGCATAGCACGTTGTAAAGACGATCCACTGCAATCGACAAGTGGATGAAAGCACTAGCATTCATTCCTTCAAACATTGTTCATGACTTGAATTTCTAGAACGAATCACACCTATCGCGGGTAACAACTGAAGATACGTGCAGAGACGTTGATTGAGTAGAATAGGATAGGGATGGTACAACATAGTATAAAAGTATGGCAACAGGTTGAGTTGTTGGACAAAGTCGGAGAAACATCCCACAGCAACCATTATTAGACAAGGGGACTGCAGAGATCTGTAGTATGTTTTATTGGGAGAAAAAAGTTCAATGTCCAACTTTGTTTTAATTGTGACAACAACCATGCACAGATTACCGATGTAGGATGGGATCGCCACGAATATAACGACACTGACTACTGTAAAGCAATACAACTTTTAACGGAATAGTATGTGAGAAATACCTGTCCGCATGTAAATATGATCATATTGAACGCCATAAACGAAAGTGTTATTCATTGTTCGAAAATACCAGTATCTGAAAACAAGCAGATGTTGTTAGCAATGAGTCTGTAAACGTTCAGCATGCATAATACAAAGTACTATTAGTTGTGCGAACTCCACCTACATACCTACCGTTGTGTGTTTCATTTATATGACAGTGAAAATCAAGTTTATAAAACAGCGATAACAAACGGAGTTAATTATCAAGAAGTTACTCACTGACATTTCATTTCTCTCGTAGTTAATTGTTAATCAATTCGTCTAATAAGCGAACTTCCGCTTGTTCGATTTCCCAAGAGAGCAACTGTTTAAGAAAATTCTACAATCACCGACTAGAGTAAAACAACTCTCTAACTTTTACAAGTGAAGTGTCTCAGGTTTATAATTCTAAACTGAACAAAACAATGCTCAATTTCTAACTACGAGCCTCCTGAACGAAGTTGTTCATCATTTTCGTTATAAGCACGTTTTGACACTAACAAGAAAAAATGCCCGCACAAATGTCAAAAACTGAATTCGAGAGCGTGAATCACGTTATTGGCTATAATTAGCGATGTAAAAGTTGTTCTAACAGATGAGGGTTTTTTTACTGTTTTTCAACATTCAATCCGGGTTATGTAGACATCAAAGCGCTTTTGCTAGTGTACTGTACTGTGAACGAAACAATAACAGATACGCACCACATTTGCATTCACACTTTGGATACTGCTGTACATTGTTATGTCTAATGAGTTTTCAGTGCTTGTTTTGTTTGGTAAGGACGTAAGACTTTACCACCTATATATGATATATCTATTCATCAACCGTATCTATGGTGATTGATGATACTATTATATACTGCTAAGTTGCTTTTCTATTACCCTACATTAGTCCTTTAATCCGGTCACGGGAGTTTAATCATAAGTTTGCAACAGGAGAAACTCAATGATACTGATTGTAAGATGTAAGTCATGACAATTGCATTATGCGACCTTTCTGTTTTCTCGTATCTGGAAAAAAATGAGTCATTTAAATGTTGTTGTTTTTTGTTAAGTTTCAAGAGCTCACAAAGTAAAGTTGTTACTGTGTCATTGGTTATCAATGATATCGAGTGTCGATCACTACATAGAGAATACTTAACAATCTGTAAGAAGTAGAACTTTGAGAAAGAAAAAACTATTAAAACGTATTTTTGAAAAAAAAAGAGAGTGAAATGTCGCTGTAACTACGCTCAGGCGCGAATCTTCGAGTTGCACAAATAAAGAGAGTAGCGGTTCACAGTACATGTGACTGTGTAGTTTGTTTTGTGAATACATTAGCATTTAACCGGAACTTACACTCCGTTACACTTTGTGAAACCGTTTTCTCTCACCGAACATGGGGAAAGGGGAAAGGAAAGAGACGGCTTCATTCCGGCGGTTGCATCACATGCACATGTATGTACAGAACATCACCACATCACTTGGAAATAATGTGAGCGGGAGAGGTCGGATAGAAGGAAATAGCACAAGCTGGACAAGGTGAACATTGTTTATCAGCTTGCTTCCGACATAAACATGTTAGCATGCCGACAGAGACGACAGGGTGCAGAGAACAAAAAGCGCACCCAAGGTGCAGTGTCGTTACTGTACGTACTGTGATTATGTTAGTCTGTTTCCGCGTCCTCATCAGTCCGCAGCACTCCACCTAACCATATTTTTTGCGGAAGTCTCGCACACACGCACTAACCTCTCGCAATACGTGCGAAAACAATGTGTTTTGCTACAGAGTCACATCACGTACGAAAGATATCACAGCTTTTGTGGGACGTGTGAGTGAAACACTCGCGTCAATTGTGGGGCACCTCGGAAGGCTCAACATGAACGTAGCTGAAGTCAATACTGGTAGCTTACAAAAAAAACGGATGACAAGCCGAACAAAAACTCGAATCAAATACCGTGGGCACATCTACATATTTGTGAAAAAGTCAATTGACCCGCTCAGCAATGAAGAAATTTACTTGTATACGGTATACTATAGCCTTTGTCTAGGTGCTCACCACGCTGTATTATTTGATAACAAACCGTCTCAAACACAATTGGAAGAAAACAGATCACTTAAAGGAACAGAGGCGTATATCAGAACCGTGTGGTAATGAAAATTTCAAATTCGCACGAAATCATCACGCACCGAGGTGCATGTATGTTTCAGGCAAAGTTGCAAACAGGAATCGAACCCATGGCTGCGAGACTGATAGCCCACAGTCTTTTCCACTGCGCCACGCAGCTCATTGGGTCATCACGCGCAAAGACCGCTGCCCTTCCCGAGAACTGACTTCTTTGCGAAAGCGATCACAATATCGATCGGCCCCGCGAAAATGGGGCTTCCCGCCAAAACACACATTTGAACGCCTATTTTCGTGTGGTAACGGGACGGTCTGTGGTAATTGGTGTGGTAACGCGGTAACAGCTTTGAATCGTTATTTTTTCGTTTGTTTTGCATTCCAATGGGTCAAGTTATGATCTAAAGTCGAAAATATTGCGCCACTGTTCCTTTAACATATCGCCCAAATTGCTTCGAAATCTAGAAACTCGCTTTAAAAAAATCATACAGTAACAATCTTCAACGTGAGTTATTTGATTCATACACATTTAAAAAAATCAGTGAACCTCAGAAACTTTCTGGAACACGAAAAAAACATTTAAAAGCAACCGCACTGCAACATAAACGCCGCAGAATGAAATTTTGTGAAATCAATTATTTTGCGTTGTGCCTGCACTTTTGAAAAACGAGAAAAAGCGCAAAAACAAGACACTTTTGACTTTTTTCGGATTTGTGACACTCATCTTTGCTGTTGAAAAAAGACTACAAAAACTTTTTTTCTGTTTTTTTTTGTCATGACAATTTTTTTCGTTGCGTTCTTGATTCCCATCGACCGGCATTCTGTAATGTCGGTACCGTTGCTGTTTTAAGTTTCAACGTCATTTCATCTATCCCCAGATTTTTTTTACTACCACAGATTTTTTTCTGACGGATCGTACAGTACGAAAGTTAATTCAAGAAAGAAGATGGAGATGTTTCAAGAGCAGTACAAATAGGAGTGGGGAAAACAGATGAGAAAAAGAATATTTGTGCACAAAACAGGCAGGAAGGTACAATCCAGGGCTTTTGAAAAAAACAAGGAACAGTTTCCGAAATAAGGGACAGTTTGCAAAAATAAGGTACAGTTTGGAAAAATAGGGTACAGTTTCCAAAAATAAGGTACAGTTTGGAAAACTAGGGTACAGTTTAAAAAAAAAAAGTAAAGTTTGCAAAAATAGGGTACAGTTTCCAAAAATAAGGTACAGTTTCATACCATCTCAGAAACCCCCATAAAACGCGATGTGCTCGCTTTCTTGTCCACACAATATTAATTGAATGTGCAATCAAGACGGTTCAGTAACTACCGAACGAAAACCAAACTTTATTTAACCAATCACATCTAACAGGTGATGTCTCGATTCAAAATGAGTTTGGTAATTATTCAAACGAAGTGTTTGCGGTCCAATTCGTTTCTTATCCAGTTCCTGTTTGATTCTGAAGTTGTATGCTATTTCACGTCATCTATTGTAATTCCTTCCATAACGCATCGTATGTAAGATAAATTGATTTTTTTTATTTAAATCAAATTAAATTGTTTGATCGGAATCGCAAACAAGATCACGACACAATCATTCATAAGAACCTGAGATGGTCAAAGTTTTTGCGCCCAAGGTGCAGGTTCACTTTTTCACGTTTTTGGATAATCGATCGATATCCATCGATAAACCAAATGCGCGGCAACTCCAGTAAACCATTTCTGTCCAGAAATGCGGGATGCAACTGACCGCAAGGAACGATATCCACTCCACATAGTGCCAATAGTATTCCAATCCTCGAGCTAGAGCAAGGGAACAGAATACACTGAATACAGATTTTCAGGGCTGATTGATAATCCTCATCTACAGCTCTGATCAAGTATGCAGTAGCGCTTCTCTCATGCACACTTTGCACGCTCGCATACGAGCATGGCATTATTGTAATGTACGTTGTATAGTACATTACTTTTCGGAATGCAAAGTAAGACATCCACTCCTTGCATCAGAGTGAAATGTATGTAGTTGCAATTAGCAACTGCGTGGTGAATGCATAGAAAGGAATGTTGCTAGAATTTGGTTGCATAAAACGTGACACCTGTATGAGTGTACGTGCCCCGGGGTTCAGCCGCCATAGCTTAGTCGGTTAAAACGTGGATGGTCGTAGGTTCTACCAACGTTTTCCCTATTCCAATTGGTGAACATGATTTATTGGTTCTCACCTCTCGGGTATGCAATGTCCACTTATGGTAAAGGGGCTTCATAGTAACTCAATAGTACTTCGGTAATGAGTGCTTCTGTGACGCTCGGTAAAGTCCGCGTTACTAAAACTTTAGCGTTTCGTTACTAAAAAAAATAGCTACAATTTTAGTAAAGAAATTTCACACTTCTTACTAAAATTTTAGTTTTTCCTTACTAAAATTTTAGTGTTTCATTACTAAAATTTTAGCGTTTGCCGACTAAAATTTTAGTACTTTTCGAAATGAAATTGGGCTCCGTAACGGGTGCGATTGTCGATTAAACACTTACTTCTTGCAGATAGTGATACTAATGCCACGTATGTTCAAATTCAAACACAAACACATCGCCTGGGTTCGACATATAAATTTGCTTAGGTCAGTGTTTGTCCGGACGCATAACACTTTACTCTATAGGTCCTGGGCGTTCATCTCTCAGGCATAGACTAGCCCAGGCCCGAGAATGGTCACCGCTTGTTCTCACCTCATTTGCATACTCCAAATAAGGTCACATTCATTTCTCCGTTCCTAATATAGCTACAATCTTCATACTTCATACGAGTACAAAGTGCTTCAGTACAAACTGTTTGGTATACAACTTATTTGATTAAACCTCATTTGCATATTCCAAATAAAGGCATGTTTATAGTTTATATCTCAGCTCCTATTATAGCTACAATCTTGATAGTTGGTACCAGTACAAAGTACTTGAGTACAAACTGTTTCGTATATAACTTATTTAATTAAACCTCATTTGCATGTCCCAAATAAGGTCATGTTTATATCTCAGTTCCTATTATAGCGCCAATCTCGATACTTGGTACAGGTAACAAGTAAACAAGTCTAAAACATTAGGTAAACAAGTCAAGTAAACAAGTAAACAAATAAGTAAACAACTCAAATATTCATTTAAAAGGTATCTAAAGTGTACTAGACCAAGTACTGAGTTCATATTTGTTGTTTACAAGTGACGTAAACAAGTAAACAATTGTGTAAACAACTCTAAAATGAATTTCATAAGTCTCTAACATGCAGTACACATAACTCTTTACTCTTTAGGTCCTGACAGTTCATCTCTTAGGGGTAGACTAGCATAGGCCCCCAGTCGGTCACCGATTTTTCTCACCTCATTTGCATACATGCAAAATAGGTTTGCGAAATACCCTCTCGGCGACTGGTCTGTAACTTTCGTCTCAGTGAGAGTTGATTGCCATTTCTCCCTCCTTCTTCTCCTCACACGCGGTCTCTTCTCATCGCACAAGACAAAGACGACACAAGTCAGAGAGAGAGAGAGAGAGAGAGAGAGAGAGAGAGAGAGAGAGAGGAAGGAGAGAGGGAAAGAGAGAGAGAGAGGGAGTCTGTGTCTCAACTACACCAGTACCCACTACCACGACGGTTGCCATTTCTCCCTCCTCCTTCTCCTCACACGCGGTCTCTTCTCATCGCACAAGACAAAGACGACACAAGTCAGAGAGAGAGAGAGAGAGAGAGAGAGAGAGAGAGAGAGGGGGGGGAGAAGAGAGGGAAGGAGGGAGAGAGAGAGAGAGGGAGTCTGTGTCTCAACTACACCAGTAACCACTACCACGACGGTTGCCATTTCTCCCTCCTCCTTCTCCTCACACGCGGTCTCTTCTCATCGCACAAGACAAAGACGACACAAGTCAGAGAGAGAGAGAGAGAGGGGGGGGGGAGAAGAGAGGGAAGGAGGGAGAGTGAGAGGGAGGGAGTCTGTGTCTCAACTACACCAGTACCCACTACCACGACGGTTGCCATTTCTCCCTCCTCCTTCTCCTCACACGCGGTCTCTTCTCATCGCACAAGACAAAGACGACACAAGTCATAGAGAGAGAGGGGGGGGGGAGGAAAGAGAGAGGGAAGAAGGAAGAGAGAGAGAGGGAGTCTGTGTCTCAACTACACCAGTAACCACTACCACGACGGTTGCCATTTCTCCCTCCTTCTTCTCCTCACACGCGGTCTCTTCTCATCGCACAAGACAAAGACGACACAAGTCAGAGAGAGAGAGAGGGGGGGGGGAAGGAGAGAGGGAAGAAGGAAGAGAGAGAGAGGGAGTCTGTGTCTCAACTACACCAGTACCCACTACCACGACGGTTGCCATTTCTCCCTCCTTCTTCTCCTCACACGCGGTCTCTTCTCATCGCACAAGACAAAGACGACACAAGTCAGAGAGAGAGAGGGGGGGGAAGGAGAGAGGGAAGAAGGAAGAGAGAGAGAGGGAGTCTGTGTCTCAACTACACCAGTACCCACTACCACGACGGTTGCCATTTCTCCCTCCTTCTTCTCCTCACACGCGGTCTCTTCTCATCGCACAAGACAAAGACGACACAAGTCAGAGAGAGAGAGAGAGAGAGAGAGAGAGAAAGAGAGAGAGAGAGAGAGAGGAAGGAGAGAGGGAAAGAGAG